>JAAEAF010002935.1:0-64188 GCA_011037195.1 Triatoma infestans
AGTGATATATTTTTAATAATATTAAAGCAGTAAGTTATAAATTTTAATATTCATCGTAAAATTAAAGGTTGAAAAGAAGAATCTGTGTAGCAAACAAACACACACGCACATATGTACATACAGAACACACACCCTCGTTCACACCAGCATTTTGTATCAGAATTTCTAACAAACTTTGACCTGTGCTACCCTGTACTGTTGTCATGTAAGTTAGTTAGTATCACTGTAGTTAGTACGATCTCCACCGTCATCAACTCTATGTATGTTATATCATTTGTAAAACTTAACAAATTAAACGTACCATCATCATCATCATCAATTTGTCATTTGTGAAAGTGAAGTTATAGTGGAAATATATTTGTTTTATCATAGCACCAATCTTTTCTCTGAGCTACCCATCGGGAGACTACTACGGTGGAACTCCAAACCGTCTTTATCCCGAACATTTTGGTCCTCCGTTCTGGATATTTTAAATTGGTGCTCTGTTCTAAATAATTTAAAACACCATTAAAGATTTTGGCCATCAATCTACATCACCTTATAATACATTTATGAAGAGTTCGTTCTCAGAGTGGGGGAACATTGAAATACTATTCTGAAGTTTTCATCAACCTAATTGGAATATTTTAAAATATTGTCAAGAATAGTGATCACCATACTGGACTGTTAAAATCATATTTTGAAGGAAAATTCAGGTATTCTTTATTACCATTTATTACGTTTAGTGGATTCTCATTGGGTGCTGCGTAATGAGTCATACAGACTGACCTACAAACTTTCAACAAATCAACTATGGCTCTAGTGGTCAACTCATCGATTCCATCAATTTAAATTAATTTATGTTTAAATAAAAGAGAAAATTAACTTCAGCATTTTGCGTAAATATTCATAGATTATTTTCAATATTATTCAAAAGTGTATTGCAATAAATTAGCACAGGTCATTCAAATTGCGATTAATTAAATTTTATTTTGGTGCGTAGGTTACATAATTTGTTGAATATTTTCTCTATAAATTCATCTGAAAATAATTTTATTTTAACATTTATTTGAATTCTTACTTTTCAACCAGTATTTAAAAAAAAACAAGTTATTATAAGAATATAGACTGGTTTTCACTTTATTAATACCAACTTCATTTGATAGATGTTTACAAGCAATCAGAATTAAATATCGGATTTGGTTTATTTGTAAAATAGTTTGTTTTTTTCGTAAATCTCTTTGTAAATTTTGTTTAACCAACTTTTCAGCTTTGCTTATGTTTAATTATATTCTTTCCGTTTTTAAAGAATGAGTTTCAGTTAATTTATGAACATTTCAAAATTGAGCGTTACTTTGTATGTATACAGATTGATTTCTAAGTTTGTTTGTGTGTGCTGTTGCAGGTTTTCTAGCTATTCATGTTTTAAATGTTCGTTCATTCTATTGATGATTATAGGAATTAATTATGAGTTAATTTATAAACAATATAAGTTGAGTACATCTCAGTTAATATAGGTGGATCATTTCTCAGGTATCAGATTATTTATGGTTATCATTTTGGCATCCATCAGCCAATATTTCTCTATTATATGTACATATAACACTTGTATTTCTGACTTCGCCCACTAACCTAATTTATTTATGTTGACAACTAATTTCTGCTTTATTAATTTGCAGATACATCACTTACAAAATTCTGAATAATTCTTGAATTGATATTTTATCATAATTTTCTATAAATTATACCTTTATCATGGCAACTACCAACCCACCCGATTCCGCTCCTACTAGCGATATTCCTACCCTTACCATTGACCAAAAAATCACCTTAGGGCGTAAAAAATTAACCGCAATAGTAAAAGAAATTAAATCAGTTGTAGATGAGGCCAGAGCAGTAGTTGCGGGTCAGGATAGCCGTGCTGAAAACAGGTTCTTAGGAGCATTTAGATCTTTGGACACGGTCTATGAGAACTTTAAGACAATTTGGGACCGATTAATGGAGTTATATTTACTGAAGGGTTCGGAAAGCATTTTTCCCTCTGACGAGGACACACAATACAGCAGGCTATTGTAAGATACTATCAGGAATGCTGTGAGGTATATGTTTTATTTACTAAACCAATGTCTAAATCTATATCCAATAGTGATGTTACTGGTGCCTTTGCTTCTCGAGTTTCACAACGAAACTTGCCTGAGATAAAGTTACCCCAATTTGATGGTCGATTGAAACAATGGCCCATGTTTAGAGACACATTTACTTCTTTGGTGCATAGTGACGCCTCACTCACTCCCATGGAGAAATATCACTTCTTATTGGGCTCTTTGAGTGGGCGCGCTCTCTCTGCTCTCAAATCTGTCCCCTTAACCGCAGAGAATTATGAACAGGCCTGGACAGCTCTGAATACGCAATTTAACAATCGGAGGCGCTTAGCGCATTCCTATTTAAATCAAATTATATTTTTTAAGCCACTACAAGGGAAGTCATCTTTTTCTTCCTTGCAAGAGTTTCTCTCAGTAGTAGGAGAGAATATCACATCCCTTAACCAATTGAAGATAAACGATTTAAGTGAATATATTTTGTTCGAATTAGCTGTAAGATGTTTGGACTCGGTTACCAGAGAGTCTTTTGAGATTTGTATGATGGAGGAGAACGTTGAATTCCCAACTGCTATTAGACTTATGTATTTCGTACAAAGTCGCTGCAATTCGTTAGCTTTGGCTAATCCTCCATCAGATGAATCAACGCCACCGAAAGCTTCCACTTGCCTGAGCACACCAAACAAATTTCAACCAAGGGGGACCAGCCTGACTTCAAGGAAATCCGACACTTCCTTGGTTGTTCAAACGTCCTCTGCTTCAACATCTAGTAATAAGGGAGTTGAAGTAAAATCTCCGTCTGATGCTACCAAATCTAAACGTTTGTCATGTTTTGTTTGCACTAAGCCTCATATATTGAGGGAATGCCCCACTTACCAATCGAAATCCCCTGCGGCGAGATACCAGTTATTAAGCGAGTGGTCTGGTTGCAGAAACTGTTTGCATCCTGGTCATCGTACCAACCAATGTACCTCAAGAAATGTTTGCCGAGAATGTAGTCGTCGTCACCATACCACATTGCATTTTTCTACTCCTGCTAAACCTACCCAACAAGCAGTTACTATTTCAAATACACCTGCCCCCCCTGGTACTGAAGATCGCTCGGCCTTGACCTCCATCACTAATGAAAATACTGAAGTGCTGTTAGGCACGGCTCTAGCTCGCATTAGGGATCACCTTGGTCATTACCAACCAGTTCGCCTAGTGATTGACTGTGGCAGTCAGTACTCCTTTATATCTCAACCATGCATTGAACGCTTGCACTTGACACCTGTAAGCTTTAAAAAAGGCATCTCCGGTATTGGACAAACGAGTTTAAAAGGAGTTAAAGGGAAAGTCTCTTGCTCTTTAATCCCCGTTGATAGTAATAATGTAGAACTTCAAGTGGACGGTGTGGTGGTTCCCACAATTACCTCTTATCTTCCCCAAGTGACTGTTCCCATTGAGGTTCGCCAACACTATATTGGTTTAACTCTCGCTGACCCAGAATTTTGGAAACCGGGTCCCATAGATTTATTGTTGGGTGCTGATGTGTTCGCTCAAGTAGTGCCTGGTCTGCCATCTGCTATCAAACCCTCTCAGCCACAAGTTGTGGATACCATCTTCGGGAAGGTATTGATTGGACAGTTTGTCAGTGCATGTTCACCACCCAATCATACCTCTTTATTTATATCTGGCGAGCCAAATATTGCAGACATAATGAAGAAGTTTTGGGAAACTGAAGAAATTCATAAATCGATTCCCACATCAGCTGATGAACAGAAGTGTGAAAACCATTTCCAGCACACACATCAGCGAACTGAATCTGGCCGATATATGGTTTCTCTTCCCTTTAAAGAGGAATTCGACCCAGGATATGATAGTAGATCTTTAGCCCTGAAACGTTTGTTTCATTTAGAAAATCGGTGGAGTAAGGATCCACAATTACGCCTACACTATCAGACCTTCATGCAAACATACTTTGAAATGAATCATATGAGTCGAGCACTTAGCTCTGCTCATTATATCATCCCTCACCATGCGATAGTGAAACGAGATGCGGCAGATATTAAGCTACGAGTAGTGTTCGATGGTTCTGCCAAAACCTCAAACGGTTCGCTTAATGATCATTTATTGGTAGGCCATAAACTTCAGGCAGATATCTCCTCTATTTTGCTTAATTTCCGTCGCCATCGAATTGCCTTCACTGCCGATATAGTTAAGATGTATCGGCAGATATTAGTTGAACCAGCTGATCGCAAATACCAACATATACTGTGGCGTGCTGATCCCTCTGACCCTGTTGAGGAATTTGCCCTTAACACTATCACCTATGGGTTAGCATGTTCCCCATATTTAGCAATGCGTGTAATCAAGCAACTTGTTATAGATGAAGGTGATGCCTATCCCCAAGCTTCAGAAGTATTACTCGGCGATATCTATGTGGATGACATTGTGACTGGAGCAGCTTCTGTTTCCGAAGCAGTTCATCTACGTGATCAACTAATTAATCTCCTGTCTCGTGGTGGTTTTCTTTTAAGCAAATGGGCTAGTAATTCTTCAGAAGTGATTGCTCGTGAAAATCCGTCTTCCAGCCCACTCATTTCTCTCACTTCAAGTGAGGATCATGTAGTTAAAGTTCTAGGCATGCAATGGGATCCCCAAGAGGATGTTTATTCATATAAACTGCAGGATATTATTTCCTCCTCTATGACCAAACGATTAATTTTGTCAACTATAGCTCGTATTTTTGACCCATTGGGTTATCTCGCTCCAATAGTTTTTGCAGCTAAACTATTGTTGCAGGATGTTTGGCAAGCAGGAATTGATTGGGACACCCAAATTCCAGAAGACCTAGAGCAAACGTGGCTGGCACTTATTAACGACCTGCCCCACATCACCCACATAAAGATCCCACGTTTTGTACCTGTAGCTAAGGACATAACTTGTAAATTAGTAGGGTTTTGCGATGCATCAGAACGAGGTTATTGCGCATCTATTTATCTCCTTACTAAACATTCCTCAGGTTTTCAGACCTTTCTGATTAAGGCGAAAACTAAGGTTGCACCGGTTAAGCCACTTACCATCCCTAGGTTGGAATTATTAGGCGCATTACTCTTAGCGCGTTTATATTCCTCCCTCAGTAGTTTCAGAAAACATATGTCTTCTCCAAGTGAGGATATCTTCTTTACCGACTCTACCATCGTATTAAATTGGCTCAATATGCCTCCACAAAATCTTAAAATATTCGTCGCTCATAGAGTTGTCGAAATTACAGACACGATTCCTGTTGCCCGTTGGCAGCATGTTTCAACTGCTGATAACCCAGCTGACTTGGGTTCAAGAGGTTTAGCCCCATCAGCGTTAGTCCATTCATCGTTGTGGTGGAATGGCCCTCCTTGGCTTTGCCAGAGCGAGGCTTCGTGGCCCGCAACACTTTATAATAATATCCCTTCTACAACATTACCTGAAGTTAAATTATCTAAAACCGTATTAGCAGCTACAGCTACTTTTCCAGAAATTGTTTCTTGGATGGAACAATTTTCCTCTTATGTCACTCTAGTACGTTGCATGGCCTTTGTGTTACGCTTTATACAAACTTGCAAATCGAAAACCAAAACGGTAGGCCCTATTACTGCTGGTGAATTCCGACAAGCTAATCAAAAATGTATCTATCTGCTGCAACGGCATTATTATCCTGAGGCCTTTGCAGAATCACTTCCTTCATCGGCATCACCTTCGGTGGCAATATGTCGTTCTCTAAACACCTTTATCGCCCAAGACGGGCTTATTAGGGTGGGCGGCAGAATCGACATTCTTCTTTAAAGGAACACCAGAAACATCCGCTGTTATTACCACGCCGCTCACATTTCAACAATCTACTAGTGGATTACCTCCATCGTAGTCATTTACATGTCGGGCCCGCCACACTGCAGTCTATAATTCAACGAAATTACTGGATTCCCGCTGCTAGAAGCTTAATCAAGCAGAGGAAAAGCAAGTGTTTAACTTGTCTCAAACTATCCCAGGCAGCGAGAGCAACCTATATGGGCGACTTACCGGCTGAGAGACTCCAGGAGTGTCGACCTTTCTATCAGTCGGCGTAGATTTCGCTGGTCCCTTTCTATGTCGAGAGACGTCTCCGCGGCGTGCGCCCCTTATCAAAGCATACTTATGCTTATTTATTTGCTTTGCTACCAAAGCAACTCATTTGGAGGTGGTTCCTAATCTTTCCACCGAAGGCTTCCTTGACGCATTTGACCGTTTTATAGCCCGGAGAGGGGTCCCGGCCAAAGTATTCTCGGATTGCGGAACTAATTTTAAAGGGGCTGCCCATTATCTCAAAGAACTAGCCCAATGGCAAGCGACTAGGGAGACTCGAGAAGCGCTCATTAATTACAATCAACAGAAGGCAATAGAGTGGAAATTTAACCCTCCTTATACACCCCATTTTGGGGGGTTATGGGAGGCTAACATTAAGTTGTTAAATCCCTGTTACTAAAGACACTGGGTAATCAGCCGTATTTAGAAAGAGAGCTAACCACGATGTTCACCAAGATTGAGGCCATCCTCAATTCTCGGCCTCTTTCGCCTCTGTCTTCAGATCCCTCTGACTTGCAGGCTCTCACCCCTGGCCATTTTTAATCGGACAACCTTTAGCGGCCATCCCTGAAACTTCGGTCTCTGATGTACCAGATAACCTATTGAGTCGCTGCGCAAGCGGATCCAAAACTTTTGGGATCGTTGGAGAAACGAGTATCTCCATACCCTACAACAGAGGAAAAAGTGGACTAAGATCACTCCAAATGTGCAGATAGGTGACCTTGTCCTCCTTAAGGACACCCTCGCTTCTCCACTACAATGGCCGTTAGCCAGAATCGTGGAAGTCCATCCTGGACATGATGGCGTGGTGCGAGTAGTTACGGTTCGCACAGCCCACCGTAATCACAAGCGCTCGATCCTCAAACTGGTTCCCTATCACCTATCACCCATCCAGAACATCCTCCTTCCAAGTAATAATATTAAAATTTGGTGGGCGGTATGGTACGTACAAGTGATATATTTTTAATAATATTAAAGCAGTAACTTATAAATTTTAATATTCACCGTAAAATTAAAGGTTGAAAAGAAGAATCTGTGTAGCAAACAAACACACACGCACAGATGTACATACAGACACACACACACTCGTTCACACCAGCATTTTGTATCAGAATTTCAAACAAACTTTGACCTGTGCTACCCTGTACTGTTGTCATGTAAGTTAGTTAGTATCACTGTAGTTTTCGTACGAGTACGATCTACACCGCCATCAACTCTATGTATGTTATATCATTTGTAAAACTTAACAGATTAAACGTACATCATCATCATCATCAATTTGTCATTTGTTAAAGTGAAGTTATAGTGGAAATATATCTGTTTTATCATAGCACCAATCTTTTCTCTGAGCTACCCATCGGGAGACTACTACGGTGGAACTCCAAACCGTCTTTATCCCGAACAATACGTTTAGATGGTAATTTAAGGAAAAGTTTTGTAGTTATTACCATAATTTGAGATAAGAAAGTACGACGAAATATATATATATGATAAAATATGTAATATAAAATACGATTCTTGAACAATTGTGACAATTGTAGTTCTTGAAAATAAATGCTGAAACTTGAATAAAAATTAAAAAAAAAAAAAAAAATCTGATACAAAACCCAACATGACCTTATCTTATTGCAATTTTTACATACCTGGTTATAATTGACAGATTTTATTAAACATATAATTTTTACTGTCTTTAATCCCTTGTATCAATGGGATAATCTAATTTAAACTACATTCTTTTTTTTATGGTAAACGTAAACTTCCAGCTCCTTCAAGAACCCCTCTATTTTCGGAAAAATAACGATTCTAAGAAAAGTGATGTGTCGCTGTATGTATTGTTAGTATACTATTGGTTCTTTATGGGGGAAATCGCAGAAAATTGAAACAACTATTCAATTAAGATACATTTCTGGATAAAGTGAAGTTCTTCAAACTCGTAATTTTAGCAACATATTCAATCCCAATTAAAATTATAACGATAATAGAGTCGTATAATAAACTGCAACTTTTGAAAAAAAAAAGCATAACCCTATCACAATCCAAAATACCCTATAAATGCCTTTTTTTTTTGGAAAAAAAAAATGTTTAAAATAAAAGTTGTAACTCTTTTATATCTTTAGACGGTATAGAAAATTTTTTTTAAGCTTTAAATTTTATAATTATGTAATTTTGGCAGATAATTTCTTGTGGGATCTCAAGGTGATTAGATTTGATTAGATTGAAATGTAGGTGGCTGGGCCTCATTCCATCTCGATCTGTAATAGGATATTATCTACTGTGGACCCCAATGTTTATAGCAAGTCCTACAGCTTCACCTTTCTAAGCAAGCCTAGCAAAACTGAAAGCGGCTTCTTCATGAAGCTCATGGCTTCAGGCTTGGTTACACCTAATTGAAGAAACTTTGTCCTCATGTGGCGGGCACACTCACGGAGAATGTGAACCTGCATTGCTTCCTGGGACTTACAGAATCGGCACATCCCATTGTCTCCGATGTAGTGATTGGTGCTTGTGCCTATTCAGCCCCGTTAGTAGACCCGCTATTATCCTTATATCCTTCCGGCTATGGATTAGTGGGTCCCTGGTAAATTTAGCAAAGGTGTTTCTTAATGAAGTGTTTTGCCTGCCTCTGTCCAGGTATTCTCTTCCAACATTGCAGACGCTGTTCTTCCATACAATCTTTGATAGAAGTTTGGGTCCGTCTCCTGGACAAACCGCGGAAGAGTTCCGGACCTATAGAAATGTCATTCGAGCCCTCCCTTGCTAGAACATTCTCGCCTTCTCGTTGCTCAAATACCTTGCATGTCCCGGCACCCAAGCGTGGGCCAGCTTATTCCGAACAACCACTTCGAAGTGCCTTCAAGGTATCCTGGCTATCGGTGAATATGGCCACTATCCCATGGTGATACTCAAACGGAATGTCAAATTTGAATTTTCTATGATTTATAGTTTTTGAACTATTCCGTTCACATGGATACTTACATACAACAAATACCCACAGATGATTTTGTAAAGACAACATTTTCGAACTCTGGGGCCTCGAAACTTGTATTTCTCATGAATATTCGATATCCAAAATTTGACATAATCACCAACACTTCCAATACCAGCAGTAAGGGAAAGTAAAAAGGAATACTTACAAGGTTTTTATTTCGATTTGTCTGACCAAATTGTCTAAAACTTTCATTAATGTAATTCTATTTATTCTTCTTTTTTACTATATCCGAATTTTTCTTAAATATTTATAGTTGCTTTCAATATAATATAAGTGTAAGGATTTTACCTAAATAGGATTTTAGAAGGCTCCCTGAGGATCCAAATCCCATAGAACCTCCAAATCATAATTTATTCTACAAAAAAATGTTTGGAGAAAAGGGATAAATCTTCAAATGAGCAACTAGTTAGTAATAGCATCTCCGGTTCGAATCCAGCTGTGTTTGCCCTTACAGTTTCTCTTCCTAAGTGCTTCTATAGCTGCTCGATGAATGGGCAGTCCTGTCTATGATTAAAAACAATTCTTGGAGGTTGGCAGAGCACTAATCTCTAAAAATAATGACCGTTTTTCTAACGATAGAAATTCCATGGAATTTAAAATCCATCCACATACATCTGATGTTTGCAAACACGATACTATATTAATCATTAGGCTTTGTAGTGTTTCTAAACATATTATGTCCAATTCAAATAGTCAGTTAAATTGTGAGTTTTTTTTTTTTTTTTTAGAAACCCATTACTTACAACATATTAGTAATTTTACGTCACTGTTGTACAGATGTTGAAGCTATGGGTGCTCAATGTGAAATCGAAGGGAAAGTTGCCCTTGATCAGCGTGCTGCCTGGCGTTGGCTTCAAAAATATGGTGATACGGCCTTAAAAATAAAGACAGCTTCGGGGTAGCCACTATGTGTCATTGATGAGGCTTTACGAGAAACTGTCGAATCAAAACCAAAACCACAAGTTGCGTATGAAGCCAGAATTTGTTAGAACTAGCAGTTTCTACAGAATCATTTGCCACCAACTTCATTCTATGGGAAAGTTAAAAAGAAGATATTGGATAATGCGTATGAACTTCACCTGGCCGCCAGTAGAATCGATACTTACCAATTTCTCTTAAAGAATCAATGTTACATGCGCTTCTACAAAAGAATAGTGGATTATGTTATGAGAAGTGAACTTACAGGCGAAACCCTGTGGCAGATGGCCAATGGCGTTAGTCGGCATTCCTGGTTCATGCAGAAGGTCAATTTGAGAAAAAGTCAATGTTGGGCGTTTCCTGCAGTAATTCATCAGGAATTCGTTCCCAATGAACTTCCCATGAATTCCGACTTTTATAGATACAATGTACTCAAAAATGGTCCAGCGCTGATCCACTTTTGGTCAAGTGCATATAAGTTTTGTTTCAGCAAGTTAACGTTTGGCCGCACATCTCCCATCAGACTAAAGAAAAAAATTGAAGAACTTGATGGCATTGAACTGCTTTTAGACTCATTCATTCTATGGTCTAGACATATTTCTAACCGATTACCACTTGTTTCGGTTCATGGCATACTTTCTTTGGGGTGAAAATTTAATAACTTCACCGAAGTTGAAACTAGAGTGCACTAATGTTTTTGATTCCAAACCCAAGGAATGGTATCATCAGTGAGGGATCTAAAAGTTGGCAGAAATTACAACAATCAATCACAATGGGATATAAATTAAATATTAATAAAAATATCACCACAGTAGGTAATAAAAAAAAGACTTTTAATTAAAAAAAAAAAAAAAAAACACGATCAATTTAAAGAACCCCTTTGATGTTGCCGAAAATATCGCCGAATTCAGGAAATTTCCACTTCCGAACAACTGATTTTTTTCTTCCAAAATCAGAATTTTAACAGAATTCTAATTCTCACTAAAAAATTGTTGATATAACACTGTGCAATACACTGAAATGGTATTTTAGAGGGTAGCCTAACATCGCCTCAGTGTAGTTACTGTATCAAGTATAAAAGAAATCGCTGGAGCCATCTAAGAGAAAAAGGACGATAAACTGGAAATAAAACACACACACACACACACACACACACACAATATATAAAAACTCACGTAAGATCTCAAAAAAAAAATATTTTCGGTGGATATTAAATTTCTAAAATTTCACACGACGTGGGTTTACTTCCGCTTACAGCACTATAGGAAAGTTATTAAAATGTTAAAAAGTAAACAAAATGTATTGGAAATTCTTTATTTGTATTTTTATTTATTTTTTAAGTTAAATGTAAATAATAAATTTAATTTTAGTCTGATCAATCAAGTCAAATATATAAACCTTTTCAATGTTTTAAATTAAAGTATTTTTTTAATTTACTTTGATATTTTCCACTTTACACAATTGGAATAGCAATTTTGAATTGTTATAAAACATTTTAATGACTTCAAATTCGATAGAAGTTATTCTTCCATTAATCAGATTATTATGCGAATTTCCATATTTTTATGAAGAAATCGCCCATAATTGTGATATTTTTTTTTTAGAATAAAGAATAAAAAAAAAATCCGGTGTAAAACACTCATACACCGGGTCCTTTCTGTCGTATGAGTGTTTTACGATTTTTAGTGTCGTGTAAATTTAGCTTATGTGTCCTAACTTAAATATACACGCAGTAGAGGGGAAACAAGTGTCAATCTACCAACCCAGACAGGCAGGGAATGATTATTATATTCATAACATCAGATGCCTCAAAACCATCTAGAATCAAATTTTTTTTTTTTTAGACAAATGTTTCGAAATTGACGTGAAACTTGTATATCTGTGCGTTAATATTCCAATTTAAAGTAAATCGTTGTAGTCATTTTTCGAGATAATTCCAAAAAAGTTAAAAACCTATTCTGGGAAGTAGCAATTCCGGTTAACTGATTTCCCATCAAACTAAGTATTCTATCAATAATTCATTCCGGTTAACCGGCTTTAATGTTTATTAATATTACATAAGTTGAAAACCATATGAAATTGGTTATTGGTATGATGTTGTATGTTTGTAGTAGTAACTTGTGGTTTGAGCGATATTGTAAAGGGCTTGTGAGTGTGTATGTTTAAGTTAGAGACAGAAGTATTGGAAATAGAGAATAAGAACCACTTTTAAATAATAATTTAACTATATATTAAATTAGTAAATTTACAAGATAATTATGTAATGGTGATAGTGATGTGTATTTGTAGTGGCTTGAGCGGTGTTGTAAAAGGGCTTGTAAGTATGTTTGAGATAGAAGTAATAAGAATAATTAAGTAAACACTGGTAGATTAAATTAAATATATTCCTTAAATATATTTAAATGCTATTCAATAATTCTGTAATTAAGTACAAAACTCTTATGTTATAACTTATAACTAGCACAGTTCTGATGTGTTCTCCTTGGTGTCTACAACAAAACTGTCTTTAAAAGAATGTCTTCTCTTTGTTCCTTCAGTTCCTCCCCTCTGAGGAGAAGGGGATAGTATAATGCCATCAAGGTTGATCAATTTTTCCAATAACTGTTCTCTTATACCTGCGTGTACTCATTTTTGCGAGCGAGCTTGCATTTTCTCATAATTTTGAAAATAAAATGGATATACTTTCTTGCATCCATCACAATTATAATTGTGATTCACGAATAAACTAATAATGCACTGAATGAATTATTTAATGGCTAGATTGATTTAAATCAAAATTTTACACTTAAACTGGCACTGAAGTTAAGAGAGTGATTTTTGGCACAAGTGTTCTGGTTGGATATCTAATTCAGACTGTTGTGTTTTAAACCAGAATTTACATGGTCCAAATTCTTTCAAATAATGCTGGTATATCTGGAGGGACGACTGGCGGGAACATATTGAGGAGGCCAAGACCCAAAACACTGGGTTGCAGAGCCAGGAAAGAAGAAGAAGAAACAAATCGGATGACCGGAAGTTCGTTTTTACTGAGAAGTATTTTTCAGTTTTCACCTATTTTCTCTAAAACGGCTCCAACCATTTTCTTTAAAGTACTAATGTACTACTAATATAGAAAGCTACAACTTTTATTTGAAACATTTCTCTTGGTGAAGTCATTTAAGGGGTGGGGTAATGTCTTTCTCTAAAGTGCCATCATAATTGATTATACAATACTAATACCCACACAAAATTAATTAAATAAATAGATTGCCAAAATTCAAAATTTTCAAAAAAATTAGTAAAAACGGAAGTGCGTTTTCAGTTTCTTTCAGTTTTTGCAATTTTCTCTATAAAAATTCCGACGAATTTTATTAAATTTGTTATACTAACTATAAAATTTATCAATCAAAATTTTAAATACTGGAGTAAGAGAAAGTTGTAAGTGTGTTTCGACACCAGATTTTTTTTTTTTTTTTTGCTAGTTAAACTGACTTCAAACCATTTTGGCGCTAGCCGTTGGTTGATCAATTTAAATAAATAGATACATAATGAAGTTGAAACGGTGTTTCTACAAAGTGGGTCCTCCACAAGACCCCCATATTATGGAGGCAGTAACCTGTGATCATGGCGATGATTCTCCTTATCTCATTTTTCTATCTACTATGTGCGAAAGTTTATTGGGCCTACCAGGAACAATTTGGAGGGGCTTCTGCCCCGCACCATTTCTCGAGCAGAAATTGTGTTTTCTTGTGAAACTAATCGCTTCACATGCAGTTCTTTACGAGATACCACAGAAAGGTTCAGGATCAATACTCTTCTGCTCATTTGTCGGCCCATTACCATGAATGCCTTTATGTGTATAGATAGTATATGAAGTTTATAACTCGTATGATATTATACAAAGTTTTAAAAAAAAAAAACTGTTGTGCCAATTTCGACAAAAATTTTCAAAAAACTGTGTGCTTTGTGCACTTTTTTTTTTTTTTGAGATATTTTATAAGTTTATTGATATTTTGTGTAATCCTTTGTGAAAAATTAATCATTATTCCCTATGTTCTAAATCTGGTGTTATTATCAGTACAATCAGCGCTATTCACACAGTTTTTCGTTGAAATATAATGTCCAATATTAAAAAGCTCAGTTTAAATGAAAGTATAAGGATTTCTCAAGTTTTACAATTTCAAAAAGATTAACCGTCTAGAAATTAATTAGGTTTGAACAGATTTTTTTTTATCACTTCAAGTTTTCTTCTGACAACTTTTAATTAGAACTCATAATTCTTAAAACAAATATAATTTCTTTTTATCTATATGCTTAGCTTTTCTATTATTAATTTTTTAATGTTTAAAAGTATCATACGTTTAAAGTAAAACGTATAGTCTTGCCTCTTATATAATATTACAATACATTCCAAATTTGAAAAAAAAAATCGCTAAACCGGAAGTGCGATTTTACAGATTAGGTTTTCCTTTATCGTTATGGTTTCCTTTAAATCTGGAACACTAATTGTATAGAAACAAATGTATTACTTTTATTTGAAACATTTTTTTGAAAAAAGTAGAACATAATACAATAAATTAATAGAATAGTTTTAAATTTGAAAAAAAATCGGAAAGAGCTACTTTACGTAATTGATTTTTGATTTTTTGTTTTTATTAAATTTTCACGAAAATGGCTGCAACAATTTTCATTAAACTTGGAATGCTCAATTTACAGATATACGTACATCACTACACAAAATGTAATACTTTTATCAGAAAAATGTTTACACTTACTAACTGCCATGGTATTAATCATCATGTAACCTCTCAGCACCTCTATACTTATGTTATAGCAACTGAGTAAGTTTCGAAATTAGCTGTAAAAAAAAAAAAAAAAAAAAAAAAAATCTGGTGTGAAACATACACACAAGTTTCTCTTACTCCAGTTCTCAAAATTATAATTGACAAATTTTATAGTTTGTGTAACAAAATTTAATGAAATTCGTCGAAAATTGAAAAAACTGTTTAGTAAAAGTGCACTTCCGGTTTAAAAAATTTTTCTTGAAACTCAAAATTTTGGTCATCTATTTATTTCTAATTAATTTTGTTTGGATGATAGAATTGTATAAACAACTATGATAGCACTTTAAAGAAAAACATAACCCTAACCCTCCCCAAAAAGTGCCCTTCAGTGAATTTTCCCAGAGAAATGTTTTAATTAAAAGTTGTAGGTCCTTGTATGTTTATTTTATATAACAAGTTTTAAGAAAATCGTCTAAGCCATTTCTGAGAAAGTGAAAAAGTGAAAAAATCATTTAGTGAAGTGGTAAAGTCAACGCACTTCCGGTCATCAGATTTTTTATTTAAGATAATAAATTAGAAAGTGTATAATATGTATACGTCTTACGTATAGTTCATGAGTTAGGTTTCACCTTTCATACAAGCTCAATAACAATATCATTTATACGTTAAAATTTTACCTTAAAACTCACAAATAAATGCTAAGAGATCACTCTTCACATTCGGCTGGGCAAGTCCTCCTGCACCTTCTCTTCTAAACTGTAATCATGTCCCAAACCCAAACTATTGATGTCGTCCGCTATTTGAATTGTACATTAACTTACAATCCAGATTAACTTACTAACCCCATGTATGACTCAATGACATGATGATCTCAATAACAGCACAAAACTTTTACACTAGATAAAAACGACTATTATCTGTGGGGGTTCAATAAGGCATTCAAATTTCCCATGTATCCAGTCCCAACAATCCAAAATTCTTAGAATCACAGTTAAAGTTCCCCCATTTAACGTTCTAAAAGAGAACAATCCACAATGGCCTTAATATCCCTTTTCTTCCAAGATTTCAATGTCCGCGAAAATTCCACAAACCTTTATCATCCCCTAATTACAATCCTCTCGTTCGTCGCCAAATCCTCTCATCCTGCACACTCCCCCTGATAATCCTCCTCGTCCTACTCTACTTACTTTTTTCAACATTTTTATATTAAAGCATTTTTTCCATTAAAACACTAATTTTATCTTCAACTGTATTTTAAAGTTTTCTTCGAAACTTCAGCACACTTAATGGTTATATGACCTACATAATATCAAGAATAATAAATTTTTATAAAATACAAAAAGGTTGGTTAAAGAAAATTTCTTTAATGCAAGTTGGGAAACATAGTAGCAAAATTCTCTTGAGTGTTTGACATCCAAATTTTATATATAATATCTTTAATTATACAGTTTTTATATTAATAATTATTAATTGCAGTGAATTATATTAAAAACTATGAATTAGAAACAAAAAGTAGAGAAGAAATGTAATTGGTAATTTAAAAGTACGATAAATGCACACAAGAGGGTATAGTTGCAATGATAATACATATCTATATATAGATAGCCGTGTGAAAGAGAAGCTCTTAGCGCGAGAGACTCCTTTAATTACAAAGCCAGCTGTGGCCCAAATTGTACCCCTAAGAGTGTTATAGCAAACACCAATATTACTTTACCAACACGTTATTGTTAACTGTTTGCTACTCTAATCACAAATGCTTCCTTACTTACTATTATCAGAGAACTGTTTGTTATAATCTTAAACAACCAAACTTAACTAATAATCACCACTATGGTAATTTAATCTTTTAAAATAAAATAGTGGAATTATCTCAAAAATTTAATAAAACTAGTGTTTAAATTCAATGGAATAAATAAATATTAATTGTAACTGTTGTCCAATTCGGGCTGAAATCTAATATCTTAGGGATAAGGGAGTAAAGAGTAGAAGAATTGCAATCTTCTCAGATAGCCAGGCTTTAGAGATGAACTGCATCTGGTCGAGGATTGTTAAAGAATGCCATGAACTGTCAGAATCTCTGACAAACCACAATTGCCTTCGGTTAGGCTGGGTGCCGGGACACAAAGGCATTCAAGGTAACAGAAGTGACCGACAGGCTCTCAAAGGAGGGCGCCTCATGCACGCCCATTGGTCCGGAGCTCTTATGCGGCATCTCGTACAGAACTGCCTGTGTGCTCATTGAGAAATGGCTAACACGGAAACATACATTAGTAGTGGAAGATTATTGCGGGGCTGAGGCCCTCTAAGATTTTTCTTGGACGGCCCCTCAAAGACTCGCACAACCTATTCTTCGTGGAGCCAAGGAGAAAAAGCCAAGGAGAAAGTGGAGCTAAGGAGAATTATTGCTCTAGTTACACTTGTGATGGATGCCAGAAATATATTTTCAAATATATTTTATTTAAAAAAAAATCAAGAAAAATCTAACATTCGCTGGCAAAAAGGGTACACACAGATAGAAGAGTACAGTTACAGAAAGTGTTCAAAGGACCTGGTTAGCTTTGACTTTTAGAGTTCACAGAACTTTGGTAGCTTTGTCTTTTCACCTCTTTTCACAGGGGAAGATTTGTACTAACAAGATGTAGTGGAATCGTTTATTGGATGATCTGATCCCACGTGATACTACAAGATGTGGTGGAATCGTTTAATGTGATTCCTGAGGTATGTAGTAGATGTCTTGAAGAGGGCGGAAGTTAGTTTAGATATTTTTGGAAGTTATTGCTCGAATTATTAACACTGAATTTATAAAAATAGACTGTATTTGTACAATAATTTAAACGTGAGTAATGGTAACTATTAACAAGAAATACTTAGAAATAAATAGGAGATAAATAACTAATAATTTAGAATGATTAAGATAAATGAACTAAGATGCACAACTAAAGGTAATAAGTATAAATTAAAAACTGTATAGGGACGCGTAAACTGCTGCTCGTATAAATAACGAAGACGTATTGAAGTATAATCGTATAATCATCCCCTCTTCCAATGGGGCGAGTTTATATATTAGTGTTGGCCACACTCACACCAAGACATCTGTCCTAGTATGCGACCTGATGTAATGACATGGCAAAGTCATAGCAATGTCAAACCTTTACAATAATAACAAAGAAAGAATAATTTACAACTAGTGGCCTAGCCAGCTGCCTGACTTCAAGACAAGGCCGCGAGCAAACAAACAAACCAAGGGTAAATACCCCTACATCAAAGTAAGCACCGCTAAGGCTGGCCACTGACCTATATCGGTGGTCACCAAACTAACCAAGGTCGCACAAGGTCGCACACTAGGACAGATGTCTTGGTATGAGTGTGGCCAACACTCAGATGTCTTGGTGCGAGTGTGGCCAACACTAATATATAAACTCGCCCCATTGGAAGAGGAGGATTATACGATTATACTTCAGGACGTCTTCAAGATTATTATACGAGCAGCAGTTCGCGTCCCTATACAGTTTTTATTTATACTTATTTCCTTAGTTGTGCATCTTAGTTCATTTATTTTAATCATTCTAAATTATTAGTTATTTATCTCCTATTTATTTCTAATTATTTCTTGTTAATAGTTACCATTACTCACGTTTAAATTATTGTACAAATACAGTCTATTTTTATAAATTCCGTGTTAATAATTCGAGCACTAACTTCCAAAAATCTCTAAACTAACTTCCGCCCTCTTCAAGACATCTACTACATACCTCAGGAATCACAATAAACGATTCCACTACAAAGAGAAGGCATTCTTTCAAGACAGTCTGAACTAGACATTCAATCAGAACACTTGATTCAAGAAGCGCTAACTTAAATTCAGTGACAGTTATAGAGTTCAGCATTTATTCTAGATAAACTATTAATTTAATAAGCATATTGTAAAGTATTTAAATTCTTTTAGAAATTAATATATTATTTCTAAAACAGTGGTGATCTCTTGATTATTTCTTAATACTTCTGTCTCTATCTTAAACATGTGTATGCTTTACAAAACCACTCACGCCACAAGCTACTACTACACTATTACCGCTAACTACACTACAATACATCTCACATCAATTACATTTCAGAGTTAAAGTTAAAGGAAGCGTCTGCAAAATATGACTCTATCTGGGGACCCACTTTGCAGGGCACCGTTCCAAAGTGCGTACATTATGCTCGCAGCAGATTCCTGAAATTTGGCGCCAACATTTTAGGAGCCGTAGGCGGAATCAGAAATTTCACACGCTCAGCCTTGGCATTCTTTAATGATACAGAGGGCTGATGTGAGGCGTTCTACGAGGTGCACAATGAGTCCAGCCGTGGTTTAAGTGTTGAACCTCTTTGGAGGCCCCGGGTTCTAGATTAGATTAGTATTGTTGACCTAATGAAAGAGTTCAATAAAATATAATAATAAAGTCAACCATTAAAGGAGCATTTGTCAAATAAAAAATGTTTTTCATAAACAAAAAATCTGATGAGATAAAAATCACATGACATTCACTTATAAAAAAAAATGATGCTTCTTTATTTGTCCAGTTAACATTCCAAGTTTAAAGAAAACCGTTCTAGCCGTTTTTGAGAAAATTCAGTCATCATCAATCAATTCAAAATCATATATCAATTCTGTAAAGTAAAATTTTTGCGCGGAAATGTTTTAAATAAAAGTGATACATGTATATCCTGCAGGCACATGGGACTTTGATCTAGACCAGAAGTGGTTTATTAGTTCGTGGGTGAATTTATAAAACCATGGAAGTCCAGTGCTCTAACCACTGAGCTAATCCCTTACCTAGATAATGCTTTATAACATTATGTGTAATTTAATTTTTACTTTCTCATAAAACGAAGCAATTCGGTCGTGTCAATTTTTCAAAAAATTGAATTTTCACCCTGAGTGCAAAATAATGTTTTTTAGCAAATGGCCGTAAGTGTGTGTGAGAATAGAGTAACTCAAAAACTGAAATCACACTTGACAATGGTTTAGGTACTATCACCGTGTTCGAACAATAGTTTTGAATACATTCCGTCTACTGGAATTGGAACTTTACTCAGTAGTTTTTCTAATTTTTCACGATTGTCTCAAAAAAACGGCTCCAATGATTTTCTATATACTTCATATACTTTCTACATAGCATTACATAGCACTATTATTGTTTAATAAATAACAGGAAATAAAAAAAATAAAAGGTGAGCACTTTTTACACCCTATTATCTTAACCACTGGTAGGCTCTGTTCAGTAAATTCAGGAAAGTAATTAATAATATAAATTGAGATGAGATACCTCGGACGGGCTCTGATTAATAGAAAACAGCAAAAATATAAATTGAAGAGTGAAAATATTGAGTGAACTGTATATAGTATACTGTACTGGGTGAGCAAAATGAATATATAAATTAAATTTAAAAATGGGTAGTGTGATGGATGCAAGAAATTATATCTATTTTATTTAAAGAAAATTAGGATATGAAGAAAATGCAAGCTCGTTGGCAAAAAAAGGGTACATGCAGGTAGCAGAGTACAGTTACAGGAAAAGTTCATGAACCTTGTTAGCATTGTCTACCCTATCTTCTCACAGGGGAAAATTTGAACAAACAATTGGAAGACATTCCTTCAAGATAGTCTAAAACAGACATTCAAGCCAGAACACTTGCTTCAGGAATCGCTCTCTTAAACTCAGTGTCAATGATAGAGATTTGGCTTTATTCTAGATAAACATCTGATTTATTAAGATATAGTTGTGATATTGTAAAGTACATAACTTTGCTTAGAGAATAACATATTTTAAAAACAGTAGTGCTCTCTTGATTATTTCTAATACTTCTCTCTTAAACATATATACTTACAAGCCCCTTCACTAAACCGCTCAAACCATTACAAGCTACCACTACACTACAACAACAGTTAATGTGTGTGCCAATTATATTTCAGTAGAAAAGAGTATTTATCACTTTCAACTGCCAAAGGAATGGCGCTTACCTTAAAATGCAGAATCCTGGTTACCAGTGCTGGAAGACCCAGTACCTTATACAATATCGATGACAAGGGGAGAGGAGAAATAGGAATAAGGAAATAAGTCTTATGTGCCTGTAACTCTTGAGATTTGACTGCTTGACTGCTACTTCGCTGATGATTGTAGATAATAATTAAACGGGCTTCCAGAAGCTGCACGGCAGGAAACCCTGGAAGTAACCCTGAAACCCTGAAAGTTATTTTTTAAAATGTGCAGTAACAATAACCTCTGCAGGCCAGGAGAAAACCGGGCCGCTTACTCGACCAATTTATTAACACTACCCAGGAAAACCAGAAGTAACAAACTTGGATTTTCACAATTAAGGGCAACCGAACTGGCCTGAATTATATAGGCAGAATGACTACTAAGCGTTCTGCATTACAACTTGCTCGTTCGAGCGTTACATAGCGACTAACTCAGAGAGGAGAAAAAGTATAGGTTACCCCCTCTCTACTTCTACGACACAGTCTAATCAATTAGTAAATTATTATCAAGGTAGTACCAAACCCCCTCCAAAATAAAATTATTGTACACCATTGGCAGCAAATATGAATTTCAATTATTTTTGTTACATTTTCCCGTTAAGAGAAAGCCTTATGAATATTTGATGCCAGATATTTTAATTTGTTTTATATATTGTGTTATATAATGTTGTGCTTTAACGTGTATTGTCCTGAGGAGGTATTTTTTGTTTGTTTTGTTATTGCCAATTCGTACAGTAAATCTAATACGAGGATCCGCCACGAAATGAATATTTCGGAGGCGTCGTGATTTTTTGCTGATTCTGTTGATAATTACATTCCCATCTGTTTTTCAGTGGCGAGAAATCTGATGTCTTTGCACACATTCTTGGAATAAAACGACGAATTCTCTCACCGTAGACACTTCTGAGAAAGTAGCCAGCATTCAGTCCAATCCTTCCCAGAATTTCTTTCTTTTTTCCTTGCCTAGGATTGTAGAAATAATATCTCCGGTATTAAATGCTGTTGTCTTGAATGGTCATCCTTGTCAGTTGTCGGAGGTGTTTTATTTAAGGCGCGTCAACATCTTTGGTCATTGGCGCCCGGAGCCTTCTCAGTGCACTGCCGGCCTCCGGACAGTGTTCTCTCGTTATGGACAGCACTGTTCATCACCGGAGGTGATTTCCATAGTTTGAGTATTTCATGATTTCTCTTCTTACGAAGTATCATTTAAAAAAACTGTTTACTGTGCCCTTTTTGTTTAACGTTTTTTTATTTATTCTATTTCATTCGTCACAAGACTATAGCAGTAGCCTATGTAGGAAATCAAGTGAACTAACTGCGGCCAACATAGAAAACAAAGCTACTGCTGACAATGCCTTCTAGTGGAATCCTATTTTATTCCTACCTATGGACAGTACAGATAGCACAGCAGCTAGCCCTGGCATTCATGGTTTTCAAGCGATATTGTAACTCTGCCCATGATATGCCTTGACTTTGTTGCTCCCACAAACACATTATAGTGTTTGAAATTGAAACTGTGTACCCTTGCATTCGCCAGTAAAAAGAGCTCTGCATCATTAAGTGCACATTTCTATGGATCATGGCTTATAAATTGAACTTTCGTTTGGTTTATTACTTTTAACATTTCTCCTTTAGCGATTACACTGGAATGAATTATACCAAATTTACTAAATATTATTGTATTCTAAATCTTGTATTTTTTATAACTGCACTTATTGTGTGACATTTTATTTGGGCAATTGAAGCATTTAAAAAGATTAACTAAGATGCTTCTTTGATAATTAAATTTAAAGAATCTTTGTCTTTTTTTTTTATTAGCTAACTATTCCGTACTCGTTTATATATTTTGGTACGAGTGTCATTTAAATTTTAGCATTAAAACATTTTTAAGCTGGCTCTAATATCGGATGCCTTCCATTAAGAAGATAGCGTCAATCTAGGATCTTTGTTAGTATTGTAGTCATTTTGTCAACTAGTCTGTTTTCGAATTCTATTTTGGTACAGTTTATATATAACTTTCATATTATTTACTTTAGAAAAAAATCTGTTTCCAATCTATTCTTGACAAAAGTTTTTTCTCAGAGCAGCAATAAGCTCTCTAATGTTCTTACAGTTATTATTGTCCAATACATTTTAGCAGGACCTTTTATGTGGTGTGGAATGCGGCGCTTTTAGTTAGCGCTAATAGTTGTAGTCTTCTTCCATTAATATTCTCATTACAATAGGTATTCAACATTTCTTCTCAATTAATAAAACTGTTTGCGTCATAATTGGAGATATCTCTTTACCCTGCGATAAAGGGAAAGGAATTTTATTTATTCTATACTTGATTGTTCCTTTATTTACTTTGAGGTTCTTCCGCGTTCGGAGATTCGTCATGTCTTATTTCTTGTAAAAGTAGTGAAATGTTATTGGTGATGTTGTGTTGTATGTTTGTAGTAGCTTGTGTAGCACGAACGGTTTTGTAAAAGGGCTTGTAAGTATATATGTTTAAGAGAGAAGTATCAGAAATAAGAAATTAGTCACCACTGCTAACAATAAAATATATTCTAATAAAATAATAACTACAAGTTATTTGCAAAGATATTATAAACTTATTAATATATTGTGGAACTGGCACTGATTCTAAGATAGCGATTCCTGAAGTGTTCTGCTTCGGTGTCTACAACAAACTATCTCGTTTGAAAGCAGAAGGCAGACTCTCTTGAAGGAATACCCTCTCTAACGGTGGGGATTTTCTCTTACAAAACAGTTGGCCAAGTGGCATTGTCATTTTCCTAACGGATTTCTGTGCTTTTGTCACTTTAGCAGCAATGACCTTAAACTATAGTACCTGACTCTAAAATACATTATTTTTGCCAAAATTATTTCACTTAGAATATTTTTCAAAACTATTTTTTTTGTATTTCTTCTTCCACTACAGTAGCCAGACTTATTTCAATTTGATTCTCTCTAGTTTCAAAACCGTTTAAAGTTGGTTTATTAGTGAGGGTAATTACTCTTACTTTTAATTTCTTTAATTTTCGGCTGGCTACTGACACTGAAGCATTCGGATGTTTAAATTATGAAACATGAAGATCATTTCTAAATCTGTTTATGTTCACTTCTTAGTAATCGATAGGTCATTATCTAATTAGAAATATTTTATAGATATATGGTTCCAGAGTTAATGTTCTTAAGATTCAAATTTCCCAAATTAAACTTGGAAATCTTTAGAGGTCCGTAAGGTATGTTTCTCCAAAAAAAAAAAAAAAATATATATATATATATAAATTCAAAAATAAATAATATTTAGTTTTTTGCTCATTTTTTTACAAAATAATTATAATAAATTCCCGATAAATTGCTCAATTTCAAGGGAACATCTTTGAAGTTTGCGGCATCATTATTAGCCTTTATTTTATTGTTTTCGGAAATTACAAAATAAAATATCAAACTTCATTAACTTCGTGTTATTTTATCATTTGGCCTTTATGCTTTTGGCAATTGTTAATATATTCAATGTTTTGATATCTTTTATATTCAATGTCTATTTATGGTTGTTGTTAATTTGTTTATTCCAATTATTTCATAGCTGGTTATTTTTTAAAGGCAATTAATTAAAATTTTATTAAATTCAAATTAAAAATTTCGGAAGAATATCTAATATAAGGTCATCTAATATACTCGTATATTTATCTAAATACTAAATCTGAATAATCTATGTATAATTTCTATACATTATTATAATCTACATATTAATCTATTTTTTCGTTTATTGAGATATTTTGTTCACACACTTACAGAAACCATTTGTTAAAAAAAATTTTTTCGTACCAAAGAGGCCTCAAAACATGAATTTTTTTTGTACCATAGAGGCCTCAAAACATGAATTTTTTCGTATCAAAGAGGCTTCAAAACATGAATTTTTTTCGTACCAAAGAGGCCTCAAAACATGAATTTTTTTTTCGTACCAATGAGGCCTCAAAACATGAATTTTTTCCGTACTACAGAGACCTCAAAACATGAATTTTTTTCGTACCACAGAGGCCTCAAAACATGAATTTTTTTTTCGTACCAATGAGGCCTCAAAACATGAATTTCTTTCGTACCAAAGAGGCCTCAAAACATGAATTTTTTTCGGTTAAAAACTTAATTTTGAAAATTTGACCCGATCACAAATGCTTCCTCTCTGAGAGAAAAACTTATGATATATCAAAGGTTTTATAGAAATTCTTAGTTTTTAAGAAAAATCCATTATCAAATTATTGAATCAATTTTTACTACCTTTTTTTTTTCTCTGAAAATCGACTCTGAAAATTTTTTTTAACCTTGGTATACTTATATGTACTAATTGAAAATTCATCTTTCACTTTAAAACAGTTATATAACTACAATTCCCAATTAAAAGTGTTATTACAGTTAAAAGTAGGAGATAAAACTCAATAACACTTTCAAAAGAAACAAAGCTTTTATTTGAAAACGAACAATTAAAAACTACATTACTTTCTCTTACTAGGTGTAAGAGAAAGTAAAAATATATTCAACATGTCCACCACTAGCAGTGTCACTTCCGTATGGAATGGATGTGAGATGGTCGAGAGAGAATTAGAGAAAATGGATTTTAAAGAAATGAACTTGAATATAAGCTGAACACTGTGTAATGAAAAGAACACATAAACTGCAAGGACTTTACAATAGAAGTTAAGTAGCGAGAGATATATAAAGAGACAGACTGGCTCAGTGATGAAAAAGTAGTAGGTTGCTGACTGGTTATAAACTGGTCGTAAACTGTTGTAAAAACTGTGTTGAACTGTACTGCTCTCGCTCTAATTATATGAATCGAACTGTCCCTCCCCTAGTCTGGCCTAGGTGGGGAGTAACTAACTTTTGATTCATTTAATGTGTGCTTCTCCGCTCTTCGGATCCTATGAATCTTTGATGATTTGGATCCCATTACACATGCTTTAGGTCTCCTAGCTTATCATTGATCGAATTAATGCATGCACAAAATTGCCGCCAACTGAATTTATTTTTATTCTTTCTTTCTTTTTTCGCGCGATTTTCTCAGACAATCATTCCAACAAATTTCTTCATATTCAAACTTTTCACTTTTATTTGAAACATTTTTTCCCGGGGAAATTGATCTTGAAGGATGTTTTTGTGGAATCAGTGATGTTATATTACAAATGGTGAAATTTGAAATTTATGCAATGTTTTGGCACTTTCTTTTGGATTACAGAGTATTCACACTGTATATAATGTACTACCTGCCATCTTGAGCCAACCAATATAATATACCCACCATCACTTTACTTATATTAGGGATTGGAGTAAAATTTTCCAAGTTTATAGAAAATTCGTCAATTGATATCTGTAAGAGAAATTCGTGTGAGTGTTTTGACACCATACTTTTAGTTTCATTTCCTAAGGGTACCTTTACATCTGACACTTCTATCCGGACACTTATGTCAAGTGTCGGACAGTAACTTGTGTTCAGTGTTTACATTGTGACAGAAATTAAGGTGATATTTGTAGCATGGATATTTGTACGACACCGTCAAAACTTTTGTGTCATGCAACAAATGTCTTAACAGTTTACACCTGCTACTTGTGGCGACCTATATATTTCTTTCATTGCAAAAAATCAGATTACTGTCATTTACTGTCAGACGGTCATTTGACGATGAAGGCATCAAAAAGAAAAAATTGCTGCTAGCGTAATTATTCTGGGGTAATTAGAAAAAAAAGAAGAAAAAGCGTTCTGTGTGGATTCGAGAGTGGATTTTGAGATGTGAAAAACAAGGTGCATACAATCAGTTAATGTCTGAACTTATGTTGGAGGATCCAACACAATTCACAAATTTCGAGAAGTTAGCTAGTAAAAATGGGCAAGCAAGACACGAAATTCAGGACAGCTATTAGTGTGCGCGAAAGACTTCCAGTAACTTTACGGTTTTTATCAACGGGTAAGTAGGTTCAGTTGATTGATAAAATGCCTAATTATATACGAGGCATGTCCAGTAAGTAAGTGTACTGAGGCTCTCACGTCCGGAGGGATTTTGTTTTCCCATAATTCGGGTTTAATATCCCATAATTCGGGTTTGTTATGGATACATGTCGATTAATTCTTCGACTTCTCTTTTCACCCACTCTAGTTTCTCACCCATGTTAAACTAAATGCACCGACACTTATATAGCTGTAATAAAAAGTAGACGGTCGGTCAACTAAAGCAATTTTTGTCAGGCAAGTTTGAACTTGTATGTAATAGTGTTTACACTTACGTATATAGATGTGTAGGACACTTGAACTACATATATCAGACACAAATTTCGTACCGTTTACATTAGCGAACTTAGTGTCCGACAGAAATTTGTTGCAATAAATGTCAGATCTAAACGTACCATAAGAGGTTCTTTTACAACTAGAAGATTATACAACATTTAGACTGATCTTGATTAAATCCATAAGTCAATTACAAGCGTATTAATTTGCATATAAACTAAATGAAACACTTTATCATTAACACAGTTGTAAAAGACTTTTTTTGCCCTCCTAAGCACTGTAGAAAAATATATTAATTGTGTGTGCCGAAAAGTTACATTATGAATTAAAGAACAAACATGAACAACAATACAACAAAGTTGTTCTATTAAACGACATTGGGTGAACAAGAAGAGGAGAACAGATGTGCATGTGTATTTGTGGAAGGGGGAATTGGGTAGGAGAATGTGTGACTCCTTTGGGTTTGTAACTTTTGTGAACTGTGTTACCAGTTTAAGTATTTGTAGTAGTTGTAGAGAAGGAGGAGGAGGAATATGTAGCGACCGTCATGGGGAGGGCAGCATTGCTGGAGGGGCAGTTAGTATGGTTGTCACTTTGTCACGTGTCTCTGTGAACATAGCACCCCACTAGCCAACCCCAATGGCGGTGTGGTAGAGTTTGGTGGCCAGCCAGAAATCAACGCAAGTGTTTGGAACGGCTGGACACGGCGAGTAGAGATTTTTCAAGATTTTTATTGTTACAAACATACATATACACACATAGAGATGGGCGCACATAAACACACATACACACACACACACACACACCTGGTGACACATAATTCTTTATTTTGTTCAGTGTGTGTGTGTATGTGTGTGTGTATCTAATAGAAAGAGCGAGGGAATGATTGGAGGAAGCGGACCAGGATGGAGTAGATATTGCATTGTCGTCGTGATAAATGACCAACTCACAGTAAAGAATCCAAAGTGGGCCCTCCTAGATGGCTTTCCCAATATCGACCTATTAGTTCACCACTACTATTTTCAAACTTCTACGACTGGACGTGTCGAGAGAGAGTGAACAGGGCCACCACCTATCCCCAACTATCCTCACTATTTTATTGTCAAATATTCTTTTATCGCCAGCAGTATTTACGTTATACTTTCATAATGATATTCCAATTAGTTATTTCTTTTCATAAATTTCTATTTTTCTTAATACTTTTTCTGCGTCAAAAATATTAAAGAGTCCTGTCAGAATTTACCGCCATTTTTCTCTAATACTGGTATTTGAGCACTGTGGATGTCTTCCTTATTTTTATAATTAACAGGTTGCTCATTGGTCGTAAACTGGTAAATCTGTGTTGAACTGTACTGCTCTCGCTCTATTTATATGAATCGAACTGTCCCTTTCTAGTCTGGCCTAGGTGGGCAGTAACTAAAGTTTGATTCATTTAATGTGTGCTTCTCCGCTCTTGGGATCCTATGAATCTTTGATGATTCGAGTCCCATCACACACGCTTTAATCATTGATCGAATTCTTTCTTTGCTAATTCAGCCATTCCTTAACAATAAAATTATTTGGGTTTGTCCAAATGCTTTTACAATTAGCCTTCTTCTCATTCTAGGCAAAATAGAAAACAAAACTCCTCCGAAGTCACCCTATCACAAAGCCCCTTCAAATTATCCCCATCACCATTTTGGTTTTCGGAATGGTCACTCCACTATCCAGCAGGCGCATCGCGTTGTAGATACTATTCCCTGGAGTTGAAACAATATTGTACTGCGTCTTTTATCGGCTGTACCAAAGTGAGACGCTGAGTCTGGGAAAAAAGTCTCTTATGAAAACTCAAGGATATCCTGAAATTCTTCCTGTCCAACCGTTCTTATCAAGTCATCCGAGGATTATCCACTTCTCTAACTTATCCCATACTAGCTGGTGTGCTCCAAGGCAGCAGCGTCCTGGAACCTATCCTATATAAATCAAAATATACACTATTTATATCCCCGAGCAACCTAACCAAACTATTTATACTATGCCGACGATAATGCAATCCTTTCCGCTCATAATTCTCAACGTTCCCTACAAGCCTCTTCTCCGATCACTTCAGTCTTGGTTAACAAAATCCACCCTAACAAATCCCAAATATATTGTGTTCACTTTTCAGTTATTTAAGGGAATCTATGAAATTTCATTGTATGATATGTTTGTTCTCGGCCCCCCATCCGACATCTTACGCCACTCCCCACTTTGAAAACTCTGTTCTATAGAAGATATTTTTCTATCAAGTTTAATCACACACATATATATGAAGCTGCGCGCGACAATATGACTAGTATTACTTCCTGATTTATACTAAAATTGAAATTTAGTTAAAAACAAATATCAAACTTTATCAAGAACATAAGATGTTGGAGATCACTTAAACCACGTGACCTCGCAAGTCATAGGAGCCAATCCATAATCTATATCACCGTTTACTCCAACTTTATATATGTGTATCTTCTTGGATACATTTTTCTAACTTTTAATTAATTAATAAATTAATTCTCATTCTTTTTCAATGCCTGAATTTATGAAAATATATATTTTAATGAGTGTTATTATTTTTGTGTTCGTGTAAGGTCGTAATCCAGATATATCTATATATATAAAAATTCAGCATCCGTATGTTTGTGGCCGCAAAACTCAAAAAGTAGTCGATGGATTGACTTGAAATTTTTACACAACGTTACATTTCTATATAAGAATGTTTATATATACTTTTTATTACGAAGATCCCAAGGAAACCGGAAATTCCGAGCGTTTCGTGAGTTTGGCAGAAATAGATAGACGCAGACGCGTTGCGATCATGACGCGCTCTCTACCGAAGATATTCTGCACAGAATACGTCAAGAAACGCAATCATAGCTTGGATTTCACAGAAGAAATATACAATCAAGCGTAATCTTCATTGAGGATCTTTGTCTTGCAATGTGTGGCAAGCTGTTGGCACTATTGAGAGTAACAGTACCGAATAAGTCGATCAATGCAACATTCGAGAGAGAACTGCTCAGAGAGCAATCATACACCAAAAATAACTTACAGCTATTCGTCCAAGAAAATACCCTGAAACTCCTTCAAAAACAAAAGATAGCATTTGATACCATCATACAAGCTGTGGCCAACCAATCCGGTGGATTTATTTTTTGGACGCTCCAGGTGGAACTGGAAAAACGTTCTTAATTTCCTTAATGCTGGCTAAAATCCGTTCAAAAGGCCACATCGCGTTAGCACTTGCTCCTTCAGGTAATGCTGCTACTTTCAGGGAAGGAGGTAGAACAGCGCATTCAGATTTTAAAAACATTCTTTCAGTTAAAAACATTTTTTCTTTCTTTCCTTTCAGTCACAGCAACGAAAGTAGGATATTAAATTGAATGATGTGTTTTCTGTGTTAACTATCATACTTCTATTTACTTCCCTAATAATTAAAATCAGACTGAGCCATAGCTCAGCGTGGCCGGGTTTAGCTAGTATTATATATATAAATCAAAATCATAGAGCATTAAATAAATAAAAAATATGAAAATACAAATGGCATTTTCTCATTCGTACAATATTAAACAATATTTTGACTCTAAAAGTTTAAATGCAGCTGAACAATATGAAAATTATCAATGAGAGATATTGTGAATGGTATTTCTAAAGATGAGTTTATGAATAATTAAAATCAGTTTTAAAAGCAGAATTATAGAATATTGTCAATATTTAAATAATGTTAGCTGTTTATCAATAATATTTATTTTTTGTAAAATACCTGAAATGATACATTAATATAATTTTCTATAAGCTCCTTGATTTTGTATAGGCTGTATTTGAATTTTTAATTATTGGAGATTTTCATGAACCTTTTGAACGTGAAGGCTGTTTAAAGGTTCATGAGAATCTCCAATAATTAATAATTTTCTATTTATTGCATACCAGAATATCAATTGACAAATTTCCATGACACTAGGAATTGCTATAACGTAAATAGAATCTAGATAATTTAATGTAGTTTTTGGAACCGCGCAACATATTTAGGAGCACGCTCCAAAGGGAAGCTTAACATCCTAACAAAAAGACACTTTTTAGCATATTAGAACCTTGTGCTAAAAAATGGCGTATAACTCCACAAAAGGTTGGTGGGAGGCGAATGCCCCCTTCTGCAGGCTCCCTCCCCTGGGCCTTTCCTAGAGATAGCATGACTAAGAAATATAGCTTCGTTAGGAATTTTTCTACGAAGCTAAGTACGAAAGGAGAGTGGAGCGATGGATCCGCCCTGGACAGTATTAGCAAGCATGCCATTAAGTGGTACACAGATGGGTCTAAGACCCTCGAAGGAACCGGGGCAGGGGTGTTTGGGCCTAGAATCAAACACTCAGAACCCATGGGCAAGTTTCCTAGCATCTTCCAGGCGGAAATCTACGCTATTGGAAGGTGCGCTCAGTTGAACCTTGATCGGGGATATCGGAATCAGGAGATTGTTATCCTATCCGACAGTCAGACGGCCATTAAAGCACTGAGCTCTTACGTACTCAGTTCTAAAATGGTATTGGATTGCCTAGGCAAACTTAATGAACTAGGCAGGAGCAATAAAGTTACCCTGCATTGGGTGCCGGGACATGTCGGCGTGGAAGGTAATGAGGCAGCTGACGCCCTGGCAAAGGAAGGCGCTGTATCTCCTCTTATTGGGCCAGAGCCCTTCTGTGGAGTCAGTGACCAAGTATTTCTAGAAGAAATCAAGAAGGAGGAGGTGGTTAATAGAGCTCGTCTCTGGAACACCATCCCGGGACTGAGGCAGGCCAAGGTCTGTCTGGGCGGTTATAACCAGGAATGGTCGAAAGCCTTCATCAGTCTGAGTAAGAATAGGATCCGTATTCTTACGGGATTCCTTACGGGGCATTGCAGGGGGCACCTGAGAAAGCTTGGCCTAGTAGGTGACGGCATATGCAGATTCTGTGGAGAGGCGGAGGAAACTCCGATACACCTCCTCACGGACTGTGATGCCGTCATTCAAAGAAGATTTAGTAGTCTGGGCTGTTACCAGATAGGGGAGGAAGAAATACCTACCCTAGAACCTTCCAGGATCCTGAGATTTCTCAGGGAGTTAAACCTGGAGAGGGTGCTATAGATGAGCTAGCTCATCTTAGGCACCAGGGGGGGTACAATAGATCAAGAATGGTCGCGGTACAGAACCCTGGAAAAAAAAAAAAAAAAAACTCCACAAAATATCAACAAATCACTTTTATTGAAAAAGTGATGTGTCCGCAATGGTGGATAACATCTGGTATTTTACCCGTCGTAGCATGCTTATTGATTTGTTCCTAACTGGTTTCGGATTTTCATCCATCGTCGGAGCAAATTCACCAAGTTCGTGTAGAGAGTTCACTTCAACGTAATGTTTCTGTTACACTCACACTTGTTGGCTGTATTCTTATCAGTACAGTATTCTCATGAAACCCCCCCCCCAAATATAAATGACTTGATAAAAAAACTGAGCATACTTAACATCACTATTAAAATTTAGTTATAATGTATCCTTCAAAACATGCTATTTATTATACACTACTTCCCAATGTCTAATCATAATTTATAATAATTCCATTTTGTCATTAAATACACACATTTCATAATAACATAACCTTATAACATCCCGCACATACATACACAATCAACAAACCAACAAGTGTAAGTGTAACAGAAACATTACGTTGAAGTGAACTCTCTACACGAACTTGGTGAATTTGCTCTGACGATAGATGAAAATCCGAAACCGGTCAGGAACAAATTTAATATGCTTGCTAGGACGGATAAAATACCAGAAATCAATTTTTTCTCCACGGCGCTTCCACATGAACTTCAGTCAGTTTTAACTCAATAAAACTTTCTGCTGTGAACTTGATTCGCTACCTAGAAATGTATATCGACAAGAGAACTATCCCCGGAACACACATAATAGAGACTAAAATGTTTCAAGATTTTCACCTGTTTGAGGGCGTGGTTTGTATAAAGTGGGCGTGGTTTATATAAATTCATTATTTATAGGCTAATTTTATTTCTATGAAAGATCTAATTTAAACTTTGTTTGATAATTTTCCCTAAGTAGGTATTTTATAAACTATCAAATTGTCAAAGAATACATTTTTTACAAAAAAAAAAAAAAATGCAAAAAATCTAACTTAATATTTACTGTTTTATATCATTAAGGTGAGATATAATGAAAAAAAACCTCCGAAATTTCATTGTATTGTTGAAAAAGAAGGCAAAAGATAATTATGCATTAATTATAAGTTCACCAGCCATTTTGTGTATGGCCGTGTATACTAATGGAACAAAATAAAATTGATATTAATCACCCACAGAAATTTCTCCTACAGGAATTCATAATTTTCAGTTAAAAACCTTTTCTAAGACCCTACACTTGTTGATTTTATAAAATCATAACTGATAAAAATCAACAAGTGTAGTGCGTGAGAGAAACATAAAGTTGAAATCAACTTTCTACAAGAATTGGATAGCCTTATTTTGGAGTATGGATGAGAATCCGATATCGGTCAGGTACAACAATAATGTGCATGCTACTGTAATGGAAGAAAGAAATAAAAGAAAATAATAGTTTTGAAAAATAGTTTAGAATATTTTATAGTATCAAAAATACAATTTTGTTAATATTTTAAATGTATCTTAGTGCTGTGAATTTACCTTCAAAAAGAGTATATTTAGAGTCAGGTACTGAAATATAAGGTCATTGCTATTAGGAAAACAAAGGCACAAAAAAGCCGTTAAATTAATACAATGCTACTTGGCCAACAGTTTTGTTAGAGAGAGCATTCCTTCAAGACAGTCTGCCTTCTGCCTTCAAACAATACAGTCTGCATTCTGCTTCCAAAGCCAGAACACTTGCTTCAGGAAACGATCTCTAAATATCAGTGGCAGTTTCACAATATATTAATAAGTTTATATATCAAATAACTTGTAGTTATTATTTTGAAAGAATATATTTATTGTTAGCAGTGGCGACTACTTTCTTATTACTAATACATCTATCTTAAACATACATACAAGCCCTTTTACTAAACCGCTCGTGCTACTACAAACAACATACAACACCACACCAATAACATTTCATTGGTGCCAGCTGTTTGGGATATTTTCAACCAGAATCCACAAATTAACAAGTACGTACAATTTTCAATTTAATAATTAAACAAATTATCCATCAGATAATTTTACTGCTTTTCAATTATTTTCTCTGCGGAAATATCTTAAATACTTACCATAATTAAATTTTCTATTGAATTTCATTTTTGAAATTTTGTATTTGTACCACAGTACCTTACAAATATTCACCCTTGTGAATTTTGATTTTATGAGTGCTCTCAATCGATCGCGAATTGTAGATAAAGATATTACGCGATAATAACCTTTCTGTTGGCGGCAATTTAATCCAGTTACGCAGACGCCTTGAAAAATATTATCTTTCCCAAGGTAGTAATTCTCTTGTTTCCAAAATGTATAAGATTAATGGACAAGATATGGGCATCGACGCTGCTGTAGAATATTTACTTGCTAAGCAACAATTAGCAAATCCTCCAGCCACCCCTAGCAATCAACCTGCTGCTAGCCCTTTAAGAAATTTACAATAATCAATAGTTAATATTGTTTATTAAACAAACTCACCTTCGATGGCGAAAATTCAGCTAGTGTGTCCGATTTCCTAGACCAAATTAGCCATTGTGCTAGCCTTTTTGGCTGGGACGACGCTGCAAAATTAGTAATACTAGCACTTAGGCTCTCAGGATCTGCGAAAATATTTTATGATACGCAGAAAGCCGAATTACAACGCCAGGGTACAATCATAACGTATCCTCTAATCTCAGAACGTCTTCTAACTAGATTTAGAAAAAAAGAACCCCTCTAGTCCTCCTACAACAGATGACTAATATTCAGTCTCTACCCACAGAGTCTCCTGAAACCTTCGCAGATAGAATTAGACACATCCAGTCCGCCATTAGTTTAAAAAAGTTCAAGCTAATCCACTCGAGGCCATACATTCTATTTTAGACAAACTGGCCACTGATGCATTCCTAAAGTCACTTCCTTAACCGCTTCGTAATGAGGTACGAACAAAGCTACCTCAAACATTAGACGAAGCACTTTCTTATGCCAATGCCCTAAAGAAAGTACAGGCATCGGAAACAAACCCCACAGTGTTTGCTGTCACTTCGAAAGCTTCTAATCCTCGCACACCCCATCTCCATGTCGTTTCTGCGGACAAATGCATTTCCACAGAGAATGCCCGCATCGAAATAAAAGTCAGAAGCCACCATTAAAACCAGCTACCACTCGTAGAGTTTTTAATCTAATAAAGAACAGGCCCTGCCGTCATTGTTCCGGTCCAAATTTTGACCTGGACTGCACAAACAAATTTAGACCAAAACCTAGTACTAACATTGGCAAAATGCCTAAGAATTTTAATATTCCAAGAAATTTTAATCAACGAGTATATAGTAATAATCGCTATAATAATAATAATAATAATAATAATAATCAATATTATAGTAATAATCATAATCCTCGAGTTAATTCAAATAATCCACGATTTAACTCTTATCCAGGTAGATCCCAATATAATCATAATAATAATAATGGTAACGAAACTAGTAATAACCTCCAAAGTAGACCCACTTGTCAATATTGTTCAAAATTTGGACATACGGCTCGTAATTGTTTCCAAATACAGCTCAAAACGAGTTAGCCCTCAGTCGCTTTCTCGAACCCTTGATATTATGACCATGGCTATCCTATCTGCTTCCACCAGTTCTGACTTACTACCGTTCTGAACCTAAGAACCTTAAGATACCTAATTATGGTATCACGTTCCTTCATTTGCATGCGGACAATGTCAAAAATTCCAAATTTTCTGGCGAATCCATACTTCCGCAATGAAAAGGCAATTTCCAAATTATCCTTGTAGAAACGTTCTTACAGGGCAATCATTAATTTGCGTACATATCTATCACTTAATAAATTCAACATTCAATTTTCAAATAGTACTCAAACGCACCAATTTAGTACTAATCGCTAAGTTCACTAAAATCCCTAGTAACAAAATTTCTGTGCCACCTCGCGCACACAATACATAACACAACAATACATTGAATCTTTTGATATTATTCTCAATCCATCACACTTCTTAACTTTACATACTACACCACATGTAAATAATGTTATATGTAAGAATTTTGTTAGTCTTAAGAAAAAAAATATGTAAAGTGTATTCATATATTTAATTTAGTTGTTGCAATAATTGACATATTATATTTATTTTTGACATATTGACAGGAAACTCTCGTATCTCGAGTTATAAATTTATTTAACCATTTGATATTTTTAATTATTGTATTGTATATTTTAATATTTTTAAATAATAATTTACAATTATTTTATTTTGCAGAAACCAAGATGAACACGTAAACTTGTTTGATATTTCTGATGTAATGTAATGTTTAATACTGTTTAATTAACAAATTTTTTTCTGTTCCAGCGACGACGATTAATCCAGAAATTAGAAATTTTCAAATATTTGACATTGATTTAGTATAAATTTTTGTACATGATATACTTTTTATTAATAATTGCTTTTTTTTTTTAAGATTTAATTATGTAAAGCATTATGCCTATATTTGTTGAAATTATTGAGACATATCCATAATATGTTTATGTTAGCTTTAAGAATTTTTTTTTTTATATATAACCACTCTTTTGCAGATCCAAGCATCTTCGTCGTCTGCACGATTGCGTGTGCATGAATGTGATTGCATGCGTACGAATATAATTGCATGAAAATTGCCTATTAGTTGTAAGAAATTGAAATTATCAATAATGTATTTATGCACAATTTAAAATTCTGTTGAATATCATTATGGATCATTTTCAGATGCACAAGATTCTACCAAAGGAAAAGATCTTCATCTTCTCTTACCCTTTGCGATCGCACATCCTTGCTCGCTTATTAAACAAATATATTTTTTTTAAATATGATTGTGTATTTATGTGTTATATTTTTGAATTACTTAAGAGTTTTTTTTTGTTCATATAGAGTCAATTCAAGAAAGTACATGCATCCCTACAGTACCATCACTCAGAAGCATTGTCTACCCTTGCCAGTTACATCTTCATCAGCAACACTTTCACTCGCCAAGCAGTGTTCGCCTGTCAGCCTACCACCCACTCAAGCAGCGTTCGCTCGAGAAGAAGACGTTCTATCACCAGGGCAACGCTCAATCACTCACGCAGCGTTCGTACAACACACACCCACTTTGCAGAGGTTACACACACGCCTCTCGCCTCACCAGAGGATGACCTTCAAACCTCTACAACTGCAGATTACCTCCCAAATTTTTTGTGCCGAAAAATTTCTCCAGGAGGGGGGATAATGTAGTGGAAGAAAGAAATAAAAGAAAATAATAGTTTGGAAAAATAGTTTAGAATATTTTATAGTATCAAAAATACAATTTTGTTAATATTTTAAATGTATCTTAATGCAGTGAATTTACCTTAAAAGAGTGTATTTAGAGTCAGGTACTGAAATATAAGGTCATTGCTATTAGGGAAACAAAGGCACAAAAAATCCGTTAAATTAATATAATGCTACTTGGCCAACAGTTTTGTTAGAGAGAGCATTCCTTCAGGACAGTCTGCCTTCTGCCTTCAAACAATACAGTCTGCATTCTGCTTCCAAAGCCAGAACACTTGCTTCAGGAAACGATCTCTAAGAATCAGTGGCAGTTTCACAATATATTAATAAGTTTATAATATCAAATAACTTGTAGTTATTATTTTGAAAGAGTATATTTATTGTTAGCAGTGGTGACTACCTTCTTATTACTAATACTTTTCCCTTAAACATATATACTTACAAGCCCTTTTACTAAACCGCTCACGTCACAACCAACTACCACAAATACACGACATCACCAATTACATTTCACTACCATGGATAAAATCCCAGATGTTATCCAGCATTGCACCCATCCACATGCTCAGGAATATTAAGATATTATATTAATATTTTTTAGTAATATAATTTATCCTTTTTTTTAAGTCGAAGAACTTTGAAGACTATTATGTAATACACGAAAGAGGGGCAACTGTATATTTATAAAAATTCTACCTCTGAAGACAATTTTTAAATCAGAATGACAATAACAGGAAGTCAATGAGTGGCTCAACTAGATTTTTGGTTAAAAAATTAACCTAACCATTATTGACTAAAATTAATTCATAATAACAATAAACGAAATGTGATAGTTTCGTGGATAAGCATGAGTTGACCATTCAAATTAATTTCCCTCAGCACTGCTTCCAATGCCAATTATTGCTTCTCTAACTAGACCAAGTTTATAATGTCTTGCGGAGAGGGATTAGCTAAGTGGTTAGCGCGTTCCACTCCCACGCGGAGGTCCCGGGTTCGAGTTCAGTGCTACTTTAGATTTGTTCTTCTTAGGAGGCTCTACAGTTCAATTTCGGTATGGACAGTGCTGTCTGTAGTGAGAGAACACTGTCCGGAGGCCGGCAGTGCATTGAGAAGGCTTCGGGCGCTAATAACTAACAATAAGTTAGTTCTGCATACACTAACTACAATACAATAAGTAAATCATACACTAACAATAAGAAAGATGTTCTGTTACTTTTCTATATGAACGTAAAGTCTTAGCTAAGTTAAGTAATAATACCTTGGTACTTATTTATTATCTGATATGTTGACGCGTCTTAAATTAAAAAAATAAAAATGTCTTGTGCCACAATAGATCAATGGAACAACGCAGTAGCGTAAGTTGGTAGCCAACCCTGCCTTCACAGAATCTAATAATGTCATTCTATTGGATACCTTTTTATAAAACAAAGTTAGATCGACATCAAATACACTCAGATCTAATTACGAATATATCTACATCTCAAAAAACAGACAATTATTAAAAAAAAATTTTTTTTTGTTTACTAACTTTGGATTTAATTAAAATTTTATACCATTATAAAATAAAACCTTTGAAGTAACTGTAACGCTCTTTTATTTAGTAACAAAATTCAAGTACAGTACGACAGCCTTATCTTCTCCGGCTGACTGAAAACAAAGATAACACAGTCAGAAATGAACATCTAAATTTAGTTACCATCTAGACTAAAGCTCCGGGAAATAGATAAAATAATATATGTATTATGCACTTTTTACACAATTTCATGTTGTAACGTTGTAAGTACTTATGCTTGTGCATAAATGGCGTCTGTGTGTTTTTCTTTCTTAGATCATTTGGCTGCCTACTAGGGTCCAAACTCAACAATACACCAATAAAAGACAGCCACAAATTTGCGAAAACTCAGCTAAAATAGAATGTTTCAAACCCCAGCACGTGCATCAAAACCAAAAAAATCATCCACAAACATCACTCAACTGATAATATATTGCAAAATCTCCAAAATATATAAAAAAAAGGACAAATCATTTATAACAATCTTAAAGAAAATTAAAAATTAATTTCTGCAACAATCTCCTAAACAAACCTCTTTAACACAACGAAACACTATCAAAGTGTATACGCAGTTTATTTCATTTTAATCAGCAATTTTACAATTAAGACATTGTAGAAATACAAAGCTTTTTGAAAATGGCAAGAAATTTTGCCGAAACGTAAAAGTAAAACGACATTTGACGAATGTAATCGCAAATAGAAAAATATAAGAAATAACTGGCTGTAAATTTGGTTCAATTATTCTCAACCCCACTAAATAACATTACGAAATGCAGCCAATAAATAAAAGAGCAACAAACTATTTCAAAAGTATATTATTAAGTTCATAGTGGAATTGGCTTTATAGCCATTACTCACTGTACAAACATCTAAACCATTTAGTTTCTCATTTTATCACAACTACTTCAGTGCATGATTAAATTTAAACCTAATAGACAGATTCTCGAAGATCTGTAAAATCAACTTTATCGGAAAAAATGTAACAAATAAAAGTGATAAATTTTTATGTGTGCAATGAGCATTTTAAGTTTAAAGAAAAATCATTATAGGAGTTTTCGAAAAACAAAAAAAATCTACTGTTTAAAGTTGTAGTTCCGGTTAATCGATATTCTTTAAATTTGGAATTCTATCAAAGCTTCTGATTTATATTTATATTCCTATAAGTGATATATTTATATTAATAGCATATATTGTATTGATACATTGTATTATGGTACTTTAGTGGTAACGCGACTGTTCCCCCACAACCCCCCCAAAAAATTCAATTTTCCCAGGAAAATGTTTGAAATAAAAATGGTGAGGATTTATGTATGTAGATAGTATAATAAATAAATCACAGATTGCTCAAACTTGGTATTCCGTTTTAAGATACAACCACCGTATCTGATACAAAGGTTTCTGAAGAAATCCGTCGACTGGAACGTGCGACATTTGATATTTTCTTCAGCTTTTTAAAAAACACTCCAAAACGGTTTTCTTTAAACTATGTATTAATATCTACATACCATAAATACCTATAACAAGGAAAAGGATTGTGAGATTCGGTCTTTTTTTAAAAAATAAGAAAATTTAAATTCTTACCAACGTTTCGACAAATATATTGTCCTTTTCAAGGCCTACAACATACAAATACAACAGGTTCTTTTTTGAAACATTTTAGAAATGCTATATATGAAAAAAAGAAAAATTCTATTAATTACAGGACAGATACCAACAATCTTTCTTCATTTTATCATAACCTCATTTCTTAACCCCTTGTTTTCCAAATAGAACCCTCTCTCCACTAGTCCCGTTATAACTATACCTGCCCGCTGTTCACTATGGTTTATTTGTTCGCTATTCTCTGTGATGCTGTGTTGTTCTTAACTTTTTATTTTCCAAATTTATACATAAGTTTTTAAAATTGTTATGTTTTGAAGATTATTTAACAATTTTTTTTTTTTTTTTATGTAAGTAAACCAAAAAATTTATAAATTAATCAATAGTTTTAATTTTTTTATTATTTTCTGATTTTGTTTCTTGATTTTTGACTTTCAAAAAAGAACCTGTTGTATTTGTATGTTGTAGGCCTTGAAAAGGACAACATATTTGTCGAAACGTTGGCAAGAATTTAGATTTTCTTATTTTAAAAAAAAAAGACCGAATCTCATAATCCTTTTCCTACATATAAGAAAGGTCGAGAAGAATCTTCCATGATACCTATAACTTTTATTGGAAAAACATTTAATTGGGAAAAATTGATTTTTGGGGGGTGGAGGTTCTGAGGTTACAGTAGCTTTATGTTTTCCTTTAAAATGCCTGTTTCACTATAATGTATGGTTTTTACCTTTTACTTATATTAGAAGCATTGATAGATTTCCAAATTTAAAGAAAATCAGTTATTATAACTAATGTAGTGGAAGAAATAAATGAAAATAAATTTTATTTGTGGAAAATCATTATTTGAAGGACACCGTTACAGAAGAGGTCACAGAACATTGGTAGCTTTGTCTTTTGCCCCTACTTGCAATCATACAAAAGGGGAGGATATGAACTAACCATTCTTCAAGGCATTCTTTCAAGACAGAGTCTAAATTCTGCTTTTCGAACAGGACAGTCTGAATTACACATTCAACCAGAACATTTGTATCAGGAATCGCTCTCTTAAATTCAGTGCCAGTTTAAGTGTTCACATTTGAGTTTCAAAACAATCTAGTTACTAGTTATTTTGTTTTCTTGCATTTATAAGTTAATTCAAGATTCAAAATTAATAATTATCTTGTAAATTTACTAATTGAATCTATAGTTACATTATTTATTTAAAAGTGGTTCTTATTCTCTATTTCTTAATACTTCTATCTCTACCTTAAACATACACATACAAGCCCCTTTACAAACATCGCTCGTACTATACAAACATACAACAATGACACATTACACCAAATTACATTTACACTGGAATTGTAATTTTTGCAGAAAAGGTTTATGAATTTTTTTTTTTGGAATTTTTCTCTTAAACGGTTATGATTTTTTTTTTTATTAAAGTTGTAATATTTACTGCACAGATAAAACGTATCATTTTAATTTGAAAAAAGTTTTCCAATTTTAGAGGTGTTATGGTGAGGGGGCCTCTCAGTTATGTTTGAACTTAAAACTGATGCTTACATGATGAGACATAGGACCCCCACAATATTTACTCTCGTATATAATATACTAGAGCGGTCAAGTCATATTACCCCCTTTTTTGTTTTTAAATTACTGATGAAATATTCGAACAATAATTATAATATAAACAATAATTCGAATATATTTGATACGATAGTAATGTTTCTCTTCATTTTACACAAATAAGAGAAAAATAGAAAAGAAAAAATGGTGTAGATAAATGTAATAATAGAGATGTACAACTTTTAGAGAAACTCCCCAGTGAGATGACACTAGAGAGATGATGTCTCTCTCTCTCTGTGCTTGTTGGTTGATGGTATTACAAGTGACGGTATGTTGTTAGGATATTCCTGGGATCATCATCTACTATGTTGAGTGGATTTGACCACAACAAGGCCAAACTATATCCAGTAAAGTGTAGTGCATTTGTACAGTTATATTCCTCACTCCCCTTTTATATAATATCTATATATATATATCTTCTTATCGTAATAGATAATATATTAGTTGAGTTTACTATAACTTACTATTTTGTTTACCACAATATATTTATAAATATATATGACTCACATATCTAATGTATTTTGCAAAACACACACACACACACACACACACACACACACACACATATATTCTTTCTGCAATGCACCAAAATAACATTTACTTCAGTTATCTTCTCTGCAGGTGGTCCCTTATTACATGTACATAATTTAAACATACCTATAAAAACCTTCCAACAGAAAAAAACTTGACTGATTTAAATGGTTAATATTTTTGGGGTAAGCTTTTCAACCTAGTTGCGCCCATAATTCTATTATACTTATCATTAAATAGCAATTATTTCATTTATAAAAACAAAAAAACAATTGCAAACTATCAATATAAACATTTACAATTTAATTTAAAAAAAAAAATCGAACGAATTATATAGTAATTATAAGAATTAATTATATAATAATTATAATCAATTATATAGGAATCATATACTTCAGAATGAGCAGTAAGAGGTAGTATTGTAATCGTGTCAAATTTCGATATTGAGTTTTCACCGGAAATATCCGTTTTGAGGTCCCCTGAGTCCAAAAAAGTTGTTTTTAGAATGGTGTGTGTGTGTGTGTGTGTGTGTGTGTGTATGTATGTATGTATGTATGTATATATGTATGTGTGTATGTATGTGAACACCTTACTCAAAAACGAAAAACCGTAGAAAGTTGAAACTTGATATTCCGTTTAGGTATCACCATGGGATCTGACAGTACGTTATCTGTCAAAATTCGTCAACCGGAAGTACCACATTACTAGTTTTTTTTTTTTTTTTACTTTTTTGCGATTTTCTTAGAACTTGGTACATCAACTACCCATACATACAAAGAGCTACAACATTTACAACTTGAAACATTGCTCCAGGAAAATTCATTTAAGGCCACTTTTGGTGGATGGGTGGGGGATTATGGCTTTCTCTAAATTGTTATTTCAGTTTATGAGACAATTCTGTAATCTAAATAATGTTAATTAGAATTAAATATGTTGTTGAAATTCCGAGTTTGAAAAAAAAAATCGGATGACCGGAAGAGCGTTTACTTTACCACTTTACTAAATGATTTTTCTTCACTTTTTCGCGATTTTCTTGAAACGTTGTATATGAACTAAACATACAATATTGTACAACTTCTAGTTAAAACATTTTTATGGAAAAATTCATTTAAGAGCACTTTTAGGGGAGGGGAGCGGTTTATCTTTTTCTGTAAAGTGCTATCATAGTTAATTATACAATTCTATCAACCAAACAAAATTAATTAGAAATAAATGAGAGCCAAATTTCCGTGTTTCAAGGAAATTAGTAAATCGGAAGTGCGCATTTACTGGACAGTTTTTTTCATTTTTCGATTAATTTTGTTGAAGTTGGTACACTAACTTGAAAATTTGCAAATTATAATTTTGAGAATTGGAATAAGAGAAAGTTGTGTGAGTGTTTCACACCAGAATTTTACTAAATATTGTGGGCTAAATATTATGAATCATTTTGATAATATTATTTTATTATTCAAGCCATTATTTTATTATGCTAATTTATTTATTTTTATTACCTTTATAAATATTAAACACATAGTTTTTAGCTTACAATAACATAATAATTTATTTATTTAAAATAGGTTACAGCTAATTTAAACATTTATTCTAATTATTATTATTATTATACTGTTAATTAAATCACAAACCCATTAGACAACACAAAGTCATATTTATAAAGACTAATTGAACAACATCGATTTTTAAATATTCGTTTAAATTTGATAAAAATTTTTTATAACTTAACCAATATGACTTTAATTTGTACAGATTTGGTTAGATTTATTATGAAAATCAGAATAAATTACGTTTAAAATTGGTAAACATCATCCACCTATAAATCACGTTCATTAATTCGGTTTCAAAGGCATTGTTAAAAGGCTTCATTTGCTTTATCTCTTTACAAAAAAAAACTATGTTGTTTTCTGATTTCTTGGTTTTGACTTTGGAGCAATGGTCATTGTAAAAGAAATAGAATTGAAAACTACACAATAGCTATAATGTTATGAAGAAATTTGGTGAGGATCGGTCAAGAAAGAAACATTCAATTATGCCAACGTTTCGACAGATTTTCCCTATCTTTATCAGGGCTTTAATATATACATAGATAGTTATGAAGATGTGGAAAAAAAATTTTTAACCCATTTTTGCCCGAATTATTTTTTTTTTCAAATAATTTTTTAAATTTCATGTTTCTGTTGTTTTATTGACCTAAAATAAGTGTTCTATACTCTTTGTAATTAATTACTATTGTCCATAGTTATCGAAAAAACAGTTGTTCCTTTTTTGGAACACCAGGCATATAAAGGGGTTTGGTTATTTTATTAAACTTTCAATAGTAGAAAAACGATTTTTTTATGAAAACACAAATATACAACAATTAATTGTATTTGAAATAATATTATTTACAAAGAGTGGTGTGATAACTTTTAAAACAATTTAAAAGCAATCTAACCTTACATGTTGCACATAATTTAGTGGTATTTGCCTTACAAATAGCACATCTGCCTTGTTTTGCCGCTGCAGTCAACCAATGAACTTTTTCATCAAATCTCACTCCTTCAGGTGTACGGCTTAATAGCTGTTCTGATGTTTTTGGCCTTCCGCCACCAGCCGGTAAATTAGCATATTTCCTTAGATAAGTTTGCACTATTTTTCTTTTGAAATGTAAATAATCATGTGAATTTGGATTATATCTCCTATGGTACTGCCAAGCATTTTGAGGGATGCATCAATGAAGAAAAATAATGCCACCACCATTTCTTTGAACGAATAGATATTCGGCAATCACTTATATTTTCATCCATTCTATCTATTCCGCCCATGAATTTATTGTACTGAGTAATGCAGTGTGGTTGTTGAATTGTCATTTTTCTCTTTTCACTTGCAGCCCATCTGCTTGCTGAACCCTACAGGTTTCATTCCATCACAATTGCTTATCAAATGCACTATTTTGTTATCATTCCATGCTACAATCATGCAGTTCGAAGAGGCATCTGTTCGAAAATCAAATACACCTCTTTCAAGTTTAGAAATTTCTTTATCGTCCATTAGAGGACATTTTTGGAGTCTATTTTTCATGATCTTGCCTGTAAAACCAATTCCATATTCTGCCAAACGATTTGCTAAAGAAATTGAACTAAAAAACCTGTCACAATAATTTTAAAAGGATAATTTTTAGGTAGGCAGTCAACTAATTTCATGACAATATGTTCTCCTAAGCCTACTTCCTTAGGACGATTGTGATATCTTTCCAGTGTAAGGTAGCATCCTTATCAAATACCCCAGAGGTTCGCATAGGCACCACATTTTATAGCCGTATCTTATTGGTTTTCCAGAATGAACTGTTTCGCGCCATGCCGACCATAATATGGGATCATCCTCTCATCTACACATAATTCTTTGCATATTTGTGCATAATTTTTGAACATCTCATTCAGTAAATTTAACAAAGGTGTCAGTTTGGCAAATCTATCGTTAACAATAAGGTTATCATTATCAGCACAGTGACAATACTTTTTCAAAAGTTCAAATCTATTTCTTCTCATTGCCTTACTAACAGTTTCGTTGCAAGTCTCAGTATCAACTTCCTACAACATCCTCCATCTAGTTACTTGGAGATAACTAGTTAAAATTAGAATCGCCACGAAGCATTTAATTTCTTCACTGGAAGTTTGAAATAGGTGATCACCTTTTTGGCAAGCATAACGCACAAACATACTTTTCAAAAATTCCCAAACTTCTTCGTCGAAAAACTTTTCAAAACATTTAATAGGATCATCATTTTCCCCAGTTTGCTTCAGAAATGAAACTATATGGCTGAGTTAATCTCTTTGAAGGGATTTTAACTGCCATTATATCAGACTTCACCCAATTCCTGACTTCGGTTTTCTTTTTGGAAGTAAATTCTTCTTCATTTTCCTTCTCAGCTAGGCGTTCTTCAATACGAACAATTTCAACTTCAGCTTCACTATTAAGTTGTTGATCAGACAAATTGTTTATTGTTCCCCCAACATCTTCATCACCACAATCCTTATCACTTTCCCTTCCATCGTCGGGTGGCAGTAAATAAATTTCTGCTGAAGCAAAATTGTTGTCTTCTGCAAGAAGAGAAATTAATTTCTCCGCGGTTCCAAACCTATAATAAATAAAAAATGGAAAATCAACCTTAGAATGAAAATTATATTGACAGATACAAAAGTGACTTTTGAGCCTAGTGTTCCAGAAAAAAGAGGAACTACATCTTCAATACTATCTATACATTAAAAGACAAGAAACTCTGTCAAAACGTTGGCATAATTGAATGTTTCTTTCTTGTCCGATCTTCACCAAATTTTTTCATAACATAAACCATCAAAGGCTAACAAATACTTTTATAACAGCAAACATATAATAAAATCTCACTATAAACGCCCAAATAAAGAATCAGCCGATTAGGTACCACTATAAAACTCAAATGCTTTAAAAGTGAAATAGAATTGAAAAATACCTAATACCAGTAATATTAGGTTTGTTTGTGCAGCAGCCCCCTGCATGCGCACCGAGGATATGCTGTTCGCGCAGCGATTTCACAAACTCACACGGTTCCCAACTCAGAGTAATGTGTTCGGGCCTGTTTCTCAAACCGTCAGCAAACCGTATCATAGCAATCAGAGCTCCAAGCGCCAACCGATTTCAAACTGGCAGTCCGAAGCATGCGCAAAGCAGTTTTAATGCATTTAATTATTTATTATTTTGCTTCTCCGACTGTCTTGACCAATATTCCTTTTTATTTATTTTTTGACTTAACCTGAGTTTGTGGATATAACCATTTAGAACAATTTGTTGTTCTGTGCTATCTCAGACAGTCCTTTAAAAGTGTGTGAATAGATATTTCGTACATTTATTTGCCGTACTCTCAAAGTCTAGTTATTTATTTGCTATATCGTATAACCATTTTAATGAAACTGATTTCTTACAGGTGTATGAGCTAATTAACAGATTTATGAGCTAATAACTGTATAACTAATCTTTCATTATTTTTTCCTGAATGCTTTATAACCATCACGGTACAATACTGATCACAAAGTATTCTTGCATGTTAGGTTTCAAATTAGGCATAGTGGAGCATGCGCAGTGAAACCAGTTTGCAAACCGTCAGGGACTATCACAAAGTGGCTGCACGAACAAAATTATTATAAAAACTCACTATACACCGCCCCGCCCCCCAAATCAGCTGATTAGGTACCTCCATAAAACTCAAATACTTTAAAAGTGATATAGATTGACGAAATACAAATGGCAATAATATTATATGTAGGAGAGGGATTAGCTAAGTGGTTAGCGCATTGGATTCCCACGCAGAGGTTCCGGGTTCAAGTCCAGTGCCCAGTACTCTTAGATTTTTTCTTCCTAGGAGCCTTTACAGCTCAGTTCGGTGATAGACAGTATTATCTGTAGCAAAAGAACACTGTCCGGAGGCCGGCAGTGCTCTGAGAAGGCTTCGGGCGCTAATGACCATAGATATTGACGCGCCTTAAATTAAATAAAATAATATAACCTCACTACAAACCGCCCAAAACAAGAATCAGCTGATTAGCAACCACTTCAAAACTCGAATGAGCTAAGTGGTTAGCGTACTTGAATTCCATGCGGAGGAGCCGGGTTCGAGTCCAGCAGTGCTGCCGTTAGATTTACTTCTTCGTAGGAGCCTCTACAGCTCACTGTCGTTGATGGACAGTGTTGTTTGTAACGAGAGAACACTGTGCGGAGGCCGGCAGTGCACTGAGAAGGCACCAGGGGGCCAATGTCCATAGATGTTTGCGCGCCTTAAATTAAAATAAATAAATAAAAAAACTCGAATGCATTTAAAGTGAGCTCATCCATTACTATGACACCCACCTCAAAGTAATTGTTCAATTTCAAGCTATTACTGTATCTTCTCTAGTCATTAATACTAAATAATTGCATTAATTTATACTAAATTCTATAAATTATATTTACTAAGAAAACTGAACAGTTTGTTATTAATTATTTAATAAATTTGAATGCATAAATAAATACATTACTAATATTAATTAGACAATAATGAATTATAATATTATATGCCACATATCTTTATTTTAGATTTAGTTGAATTAGGAACAATTTAATAAAATTGTAAAAACAATAAATCTTACTTTCATTTTACTGATATTATTATGATTCTAATTTAAAAAAAAAAATTCTTAAAATTTATTAAATTTTCATTTTGGATTGCATTTTATATAAATAAAGATATTGTTGAACAATACATTCCGTACTTGTTTACTGAATGTGACTTTAAGACTAGCGAAATGTATTTCAACTTCTTAGCGAAACTTTTAACGACAGTTCAAATTTCATCTAACAAATAAATCCCCACCCCCAAAACAAATATAAAATATTTTTTTCTAGAAATGTGTTAGGATTACAATGTACACAATAAACTTTCCAGGATTAATGAAAATTGATGAAATCCTTTTTCGAGAAAAGTTATCAAAATCTCACGAACAAGTTCCGTAAAGTAGCACTTCCGGATTGATCAATTTTCTTTCAAGAATTGGAATTCAAGCATTTATCTTTCGGATACCTTAATATTATAAAAATGGTAAAAGGAAATATTACACTGATCTTGGCACGATAAAAGTAAGTTTTGTTTTTTTCATTGGCGCCCGGAACGTCTTCTCAGTGCCAGCCTCCGGACTACCGGCCTCCGGACAGCGTTCTCTCGTAACAAACGACACTGTCCCATCACCGAACAGTGAGCTGTAGAGGCTTCTAGGAAGAAAAAAAATTTCAGCGCAACACTGGACTTGAACCAGCGGACCTCCGCGTGAAAGTCCAACGCTCTAATCCACTGAGCTAATCCCTTTCCTAAAAGAAAAAGTAAGTTTAATGTTGCATCTCTCGGTGATCAATTTTTCTTAAAATATATTTTCCTGTAAAAAACGTTTCACATAAAATGTGCTAGGTATTTATGTAGACAATGTTCGAAGTTTAAAGAAAATGGCTGAAGCTGTTTTTGAGAAAAACAAAAACTGGGGGGAAAAAAATCTAGCGTGGAACACTCATACGACTTTCTTTCGAATTGCTTTTAACATGACAAATTTTCTCCCCCCCCCCCACATGACGCAACAGCCCATGAGGGGCTTGCCAGAGGCGATTTGAATAGGGGGTATTCGCTATCTAGGGCGCTACTAACTGTAGCTTCCCACTTTTCATCACGATGCTGGTCAACACCGACTTTGTCAATGCCCTCACGGAAATCGAAGACAAATTTTCTTTACATTTCAATTTTTACTCTCATTCATCTTAACATTAAACATGGAGATGTAGTGGGGGAAATGTGATTTACATTAAACTCCCCAATAGATGGTGCTAACAACATATACAAATCAATTACAATTTAAAAGTTAACGCTACAAATTCTGCCTAAATCGGCCATTTAAAAAAAAAAATGTTTCAAATAAAAGTGATAGGTTTATTATCTATGCAGTTAGCGCATGAAGTTTAAAGAAAATCGCTATAGTCGTGTTCATGAAAATTCAAAAAAAATAACTTCAAAATCTTATTCTGAAAATTGAAAGTGGAACTTTAGAGGAAAGTTTACCGTTTCTTTTCCACTAAAATCCTGAGAAAAAAGTCAATTTTCTGCAGTAAAATGTTTCAAATAAGAGCGATAGGTATTATGTCTGCAGGTAGTATATACGTATTTTATAAAAACCTGAAAAATCGGTAAAAATTTAATTTCGAAAATTTCCCACGATTACTGAGTAGTTAAAGTAAAAAGTATTCAGTAAATGTTGTCCCAGAGTTAGATTTTTTTTTTTTTTTTAGAACAAAACTGGCGACAAAGATCCCAGAGATTTGTAAACTAAATTGGAAAAAAATGATACACCTAAATTCTTTGGAGCAAAAAAATACAATTAAAACATTTTCCATTGCTGGTTGGTTTAATTAAATAAAAGAAAGAAACGTTGTTGAATAATGCTACCAATTAGTAAAAGTTTGAAATAATTTATTTACAAGAGTGCTCCAATATAATAAATAATAGGTGACCACTCCTCTTGATACCCCTTCAAACTGGTACATAATCGATTTCAACAAATAATACACCCACCTTTATGCCTTCTACTTTTATTATGCCCACTTTTTTTTTTTCTTTCTTTAATGAAGTAAACATTGTTTTTAAAAAAAAATTTACATAAATAAAATATATAAAAATAATTTTTTTAAAAGTTGCGAATTTAAAACACGTTTCTTATTACTGAAATATAATTCTCTAGGGCAGTTAAAGCAAACTTTTTACATTAAATTTTTTCATATTTTAAATTTTTTCTTTTAGTTGTATATATAGAAATAACACAAATGGCAGGAAAATGAACTTTTCCCAACCTTCTCAAAAGAATGTTTTCCTGAATGTCATATTTATTAAAGATAAAATTTTTATGTTAAAGTTAAATTTTTTTACAAGAAATAATAATGAAGTCTAATTGGGGCAACAAACTGCCAATCAGCCACTTTTTACTTTTTTTTTTTTTTTTGGAAGGGGGCAATGCACTGCGACCTTTTCCGGTCTATTGTGCTGCACTTTTTACTTTCTCGTACTGCTTACTATCAATACTTTGAGATCGGGACGAATTTTTGACCAGAAAATATATATGTTTTAAAGTCTCCTGAGAATAAACAGTCTTTTTAGCGAATGGCCTCTGTGTGTGTGTGTGTTTTTTTTTTTATTTAATTTTAGGTGCATCAACATCTATGTTTATTAACGCCCAGAGCCTTCTCAGTGCACTGCCGGCCTCCGTACAGTGTACTCTCCTTACAGACAACACTGCTAATCACCGGACAGTGAGCTGTAGAGGAGCCTAGAAAGAAAAAAATCTAATTGACAGCTGGACTCGAACCCGGGTTCTCCGCGTGTGAATCCAGTACGCTAACCACTTAGCTATCCCCTTCCCTTTTTACCATCTATAAGTTCACAAGTAAAGTTGTTGTTGTTTTTGTTACATAAATCAGTGGAAGACCCCTAGGGGGCCAAGGGGTCTTCCATCGTTTTGGTGGGAAGCTCCAGGGTGAATAACAGGCTTCACCTACTATTCATCAAGACCGTCCGAGCGCAGCATCTAGTGTTACTGCGTCCTTCCCGAGGTAGCCCCGTTGTATACGGAACTCGGCGGTTCTAGACCTGGACGTCGATAAAAGTCCCCAGCGGTTAAGGGTGTACCCGCTGGTCATCTGAGGTGGTGCCTCCAGGGGCTGCCTCAGAGATACACTCCCCCCTAAAACAGGGTGTTATGCGTACCGTGCCCATGTAGGTTTGCAGCCAGGGGGTAATACAGGCTGTAGTATAACGGTGCGTTCCTGAAACCGGGCCGCATCAGGGAGTAATGAATGGCCTTGCTGTATCATGCGGGGCTCTGATGCAGTCGACCGATGAGAAACCCTAGCTGCACGTGGGAATCCATGAAGAAAAACAAAAAGATCAAATCTGGAATTAGGCGGGTAGCTACCGCCACTTTACAACCTGCGGCCCAAGCCACAAAGAAGCGTGCTCCCAGTGGAATGGGCATGCGGGGCATGCCTCGCATCAGCGAGGCGAGTACTTCTCGCCAATCTGAGCAGGTCCCAGTAAGTAAGCGGGTGGATACCGCGATTGTAATAATGGAACCCCAGGCATCTATGGAGCAAGCTCCTGGTGGGGGGGAAGCAGGCAATAGGCCTACTACTAGCGGTGGCGGGGAGGCTCCCGCTTATCCTCCTGGTGCGGTAAGGAAAGAGGAGGCACCGGGTCGGAAAAGGAGCGGGAGGAAGAGGACGTTACCGCCACCGCCCCTGGGCAACCGGGGGCGATAGATGACCCTCTGAGGAGAGGCCTCAGTGGTTCAGGCGTTCGGTGGTATCTCCGCGCGCTTGCTGGGGGCATGACCCCCCAGGAAGCAAGAGCGGAGGCCGAGAAGCACAGAGCACAGCGGGGAGGCAGTAGCCCACCTCAGCGTGCTCATGGTAAGCGGGAGAGATACACAACACCTCCCGAAAGGAAAGATGTTAAAAGAAGAAGGGTGGTACCTTCTGGTAGTATGAATCCCGGGGTTCCCACGGGGGCGAACCCAAGTCTTCGCCGTCCTGGCACCAGCTATGCCGGTGCAGTACAGGCGGTGAGGGTTGGGGTGATGCCTCGAGGCTTCCCGGATGTGATACTCAGTGCTGAGGAGTTATCAGCACTGGAGGATGCTATTGTGGAGGAAATAGCCCTTGGATGGGAGCATAAGCTCCAATTTGAGGGCATACATTTTCGTCCAGGGATGCTGTGGCTAGACTGCTTTGACCAGCACACGGCGGACTGGCTGCAGAGCAGGGTATCAACCCTGAGTATTTGGACGGGAGTGGAGTTGATGGCGTGCTCGGGAGAGGATTTCCCGAAGATGCACACCATCACTGCCTTCTTTCCAAGAAGTGCGGACAAGGGCATCAAGAAGGTCTTGGCCTTGGTGGATGCCCAGAACGTGGGAGTAAACACGAAGATCTGGAAGATCCTCGTATGTAAAGAGGAGAATGGAGGTCTCTTGATGACCGCCGCGATCGACGATCAGTCGTTCGAGGCGGTCAGGAGGGGAGGAGGAACCATCCGATTTCGGTTTGGGAAGCTCCCCATTAGAGGCTGGAAGAAGCTGGAGGGCGAAGGGGATGATAAGGAGCAGCAAGCTCCTTTGTCCTCTACTCCAGCGGAGGAGCCGCCGAGGGAGAGTTTATCCCCGGGGCTCGAGTACGATTCTCAGCGACGGGAGAGCCTGGGAGACATGGGAGCAATGGATCTCTCAGCCCTCCGGGCAAGCCTCTCGGTCGAGGAGGAGGAGAAGCTCCTGGGGGAGGAGGGGGGTGCTCCCCCACCCTCCCATGAGCAAGCACCCCTCGGGAATGAGTACCGGGGTAGCCCAGGTGAACCTACACCATGCAAAGGGGGCATCGGCCACCATTGCGAGGTTGTTCGCCAAAAAGCTACTTAGCCTGGTGCTGATTCAGGAGCCGTGGACAGTCAAAGGACGGATTTGTGGACTGTCAGGTAAGTACAGTAAGGTAGTATGGGATGCTAAAAGTGAAAATCCTAGGGCCTGCATCCTGATCAGAAATAATATTAACTATACATGTTTTTCAGAATTTACGACGCGGGATCTGGTATCCATTTTGGCCCACTTGAATTATGGAGGTAACAACCGCGCCGTTGTGATAGCATCCAGTTACTTCGCTGGGGACAGGGATGTACCGCCGGCGGAGGTTCAGAGGTTGGTAGAATACTGCCGGGAGCCCCTGCCTCATTGGATGCGATGCGAACGCCCACAACAGAGTGTGGGGGAGCAGAAGAAACAACAGAAAAGGTGAGTACCTTTTAGGGGTTTATCCTCCCATATAACCTAGATATTTTCAACGTCGGGGCGTCACCTACGTTCGTAACTAGGGCAAGGCAGGAGGTTCTGGATATTACCTTTGGTAGTCCTAGCATCGGGCAGTTTGTCGGGAGCTGGGAAGTCTCGGATGAGCCTTCCCTTTCAGATCATCGAATTATTACATTCAGTCTGGAGGGGCTTGGCGATGGGGGAGCAGAGTGGAGAAACCCCAGACGTAAAAATTGGGAGGAATTTGTCACCAATTTGAGCTGCGCTCTAAATCGTACCGGCACTTCGAGGGCGCCGCAGTGTCGTTTGGAGCTGGAGCATAGGGTAGAGGAACTGAATGAGGCGCTGGTAGGCGCCTTCGAAGACAGTTGCCCCGTGAGTAGACTCCGGTGCTGTAGGGACGTCCCCTGGTGGAGCAGAGATCTGTCCAATCTAAGATCCAAAGTGCGCAAGCTCTTTAATAGGGCCAAGCGCACTGGGGATTGGCAGAGCTACACGCGGGTGCTTACTACCTACAACAAGGAGATTAGAAAAGCTAAAAGAACTAGTTATAAAAAATTTTGTGAGGACATCAGCTCCGCACCCGTGGCAGCCAGATTGCATAAGGCAATGGCCAAACACGGTGTTGGAGCATTGATGTCACTCAAAAGACCTGATGGCAGCTATACGCAGGATGGGGAGCAACGTGCTCTTCTCCTGCTGGAGACCCACTTTCCGGGGAGTCTGCCACCAGAGGATGGTACTGACACGATAGGGCCCAGCAGACCGGCAAGGGATGACTGGGAGGTGGCCAGAACCATCTGCACGCCACTAAGAATAGAATGGGCAATAAATAAGTTTCAGCCGTTCAAGTCGCCTGGTGTGGATGGGGTCTTCCCGGCCCTCCTACAAAAGGGCCTGGGGTAGGTTCTTCCACACTTGGTCAAGATCTTTCGGAGCAGTTTGGCACTCGGGTATATACCGAGGCCGTGGAGAAGGGCTAGGGTGGTCTTTATCCCCAAGGTTGGGAAAAGGGACGCCACCTTGCCCAAGTCCTTTAGGCCTATCTGCCTTACGTCTTTTCTTTTAAAGACTATGGAGAAGGCCGTGGACAACTATATCAGGACAGGGGTTCTGGAGAGGGTGCCTTTGCACCCCTGTCAGCACGCATATCGGACGGGAAGGTCGGTGGATACCGCTCTATATCGTCTGACAGATGTAATCCAGAGGACCCTAGATGTTAAGGAAACGGCCATCTGTGCCTTTTTGGACATAGAAGGCGCGTTTGACAATACTTCCCATGAGGCGGTTGGCAGAGCCCTTGTTAGAAGGGGGGTGGATGGAACAACCGCCAGATGGATGATGGAAATGTTGTCTACAAGAACGGTAGAGACCGTGGAGGGCTCAAGGACCATCCGCTCCCGTACTACTCGTGGCTGTCCGCAAGGGGGAGTTTTGTCACCCCTAATGTGGAGCCTGGTGGTGGATGAGCTCCTCTACAAACTGACGGACGTCGGCATTGCCAGTCAGGGATATGCTGACGACGTCGTCATTATTGCTAGAGGAAAGTTTGAAGAAACCCTATGTGACATAATACAGAGGGGTCTAGATATCACTAGTGGGTGGTGTGTCTCAGTGGGGTTGAAGGTTAATCCAACGAAAACCACTGTGATACCCTTCACTAGGAAAAGAACACTCCCACGCCTGAAAAATATCCGGCTAGCCGGAGAGGAAGTAGGGTGGGAAAAGGAGGTTAAGTACCTAGGGGTGACTTTTGATAGTAAACTCCTATGGAAGAAACACATTGAATCAACTGTTAATAAGGCCACTGGCGCCCTCATGATATGTAGGAGGATGGCGGGCAAATCCTGGGGCATTGCCGACTTAGAGGACACCTGGTGAAGCTGGGCTTGGAAAGTGACAGCTCATGCAGATTCTGTGGGGAGTTGGTGGAAACTCCAATACATCTCCTAACGACTGCGAGGCTGCCACTCAGAGAAGGTTCAGGAAACCCTGGGCAGCTACAGGTGGAGGAGGGGGACATACCCTCTTTCTAGGCCCGTTAAGGGTATTAGGATTCCTCAGGGATCTTCACCTGATGGAGGTATGTAGAACGGCTGTTCACTGGGCCTCGTTCGGGGCTATGGCCGGCCTGTGGCACAGGGGCATAGCACAATAGACCTGCTGAGGTCGCAGTGCGTTGCCCCCCCCCCCCGATAAAAAAAAATACATGTATCAGACAATCGTATAGTAGGTAGTTCAATTTGTTGGCTGAACTTTGCTCCCATGTTTTATATTAACGGTATGACCTGATTTTGTTTTTATATTTAGAAGTTTTATATTAGAATTATAAGTAACATCAAAGTGTGTGTGTGTGGTTAACAGAATTTCACAAAAACGAAAAGTAGCAAACAGGAAGTTTAAACTTGGTATCCGGTCTTGACAATATGACTTGGAATACCGCAACTGACTCGAAGGTTTTGGATGTAACAGCAACCAATGAGAGATCAGCAACCAAAGAGAGTAAAGAGAAGAGAAACAAACCCAAACACTCTCTCGGATTGGAGTGAGAGAAACTGTATAAATACAGTGAAATACAGTTCGATACACAGTTCACTATAGTTCATCATCTCCCCAGCCAATTCCTGTCATTTTCATACCACTCTACCTTAACCATCACTATTGTAAAGTCCAGGCAGCCTGTGTCTCATTATTATTGTTATACATAGTTAACCAGTGTTAACCCAGTCTTCTTATATCATCAACCAGACTCAAATTCTCTCCTCCTAACACATCCATTATATAGGCAAAAACCAATAACCAGAAATAGGTTTTAACTCGTTTTTTTTCCCGAACACATCAAAGATTTTCTTCTACTTCGTATACTATCTGTATGAGCACTTTTATTTGTAAGTTTTTTCCCGATCAAATTGAATTTGGGGGGGGGGGAATTCTGGGGGTACATTAGCGTTAATCATTCATCTGAATTTCTACATCCACACAATATATGATTCTACTACCGATAAAATAATAATAAATATTACAACTATAAGGTGAATTCCAAATTTTGATGAAATTTGGTCAAACGGAAGTGAGCGTTTATAAAATAAGTTTTCGAGTTTATTTCTTGGAGAATTTTGCTTGGAGAATGACAATCAGGTTTCCTTTAAACTCGGAATGCTAACTGTACAGATCACTTTTATCCTGTAACATTTTTTTTTCTCCAAGAAATTGATTTTAAGGATTTTAGGGAGTTCTGCGGAGTTTGTAGTGTTATATTTCAATTGCTATTATAAGATTGGATCTATATTATTGGCGCTTTCTTCTGGATTGAAATGTAATTATTCTATTAACTGCCTGGGTAGGATTTTTCTCCCCACCACTTCTATATTTATATTAGGTCAAATGAGTGAAATTTGAGAAAATTTTAAAGACAATTTATCATTTTATATATAATTGTATTTTTATTTTTTTTTAACCAAAAAATCTATTGGCATGGATGCCAATTTATTTCTTGCTACCCAGTATTTATTACTCAAGGTAAGCCAATCCGGCGAAGTTTGGGGTTTCGTCTGCATCATTTATGAAGGTAAGGCATTTTAAAATCTTTATGTAATAATTGTATTATTAACAGTTGTGTAATTGTTTTGTTTTTTCACAGTTTTTTTTTTAGCTCCTGCCCGTGGGCGTTCTAGCTTCGCTCTTCTTCTTTTGAGTAAAGAAAAAAAAACCTTTCTGGTTATCCTCACCAGCTGATGGGTCTGTGAAATGTTATTATGGTGTCGATGTTTTGTGGTAGCTTGTGGCGTTAGCGGTTTTGTAAAGAGGCTTGTAAGTATATATGTTTAAGAGAGTGAAGTATCAGAAATAATAACTACAAGTTATTTGCAAATAAATTATTAACTTATTAATATGCACTGATGCTAGAGAGAGCGAAAAACAAATGTTCTGCTTCGGTGTCTAGTACAACAAAACTGTATCTTAATAAATGATCTAGAATAAAGTCAAATCTCTGTCACTGGCATGAGTTTAAGAAAGCGATTCCTGAAGCAAGTGTTCTAGCTTTGAAAGCAGAATGCAGACTCTGTCCGAAAGAATGTCTTCTCTTACAAAACATTTGGCCAAGTGGCATTGTATTAATTTAACGGATTTTTATGCGTTTGTTTCTATAATAGCAATGACCCCAAAGTACAGAAACTGACTCTAAAATACATTATTTTTGCCAGAATTAGTTCATTTAAAATATTTTTCCAAAACTATTTATTTTTTGCATTTCCTCTTCCACTACATCTACCTCCAAAATAACTTCTAACGTGTTCTAACTTGGTAACGCCGTTTATATAGAAAAAAATTTGGTGTATAATTTCCTTCTTTCAATCCGGAGTTTCGCCGCATAAGAGAAAAGTATACAAGGATATTCGGTCCCAAATACGAGAATGGGGTATGGAAAATTAGGAAAAACTCTGAAATCAGTGCACTATATGCTGCTCCAGACATTGTATCAGAAATAAAAGGAAAAAGATTAGCCTGGCTAGGTCATGTCGAGAGAATAGACAAAAACAGGACTGTAAGGAAGTTATATGAAGGCCGCCCGGAAGGTAGAAGAAAGATCGGGAGACCGAGAAAAAGATGGATCGACGAAATGGAGCAGGACTTGAGAAAACTTGGGGTAAGAAAATGGAGATTGAAGGCGAAAGATAGAAGTGAATGGGGCAAAATTACTGAGGAAGCCAAGGCCCTCCAAGGGCTGTAGCGCAAAAAAAAAAAAAAAAAAAAAGAGAAAAGTATATTTATTGGAAATGTAGGGGTTTTTAGTGAACCCACACCACTCATCCACTCTAGCGGAGAGAAACAGCCCCTCTCGCACAGAGAGGAGAGGCTCGGCCAGTGTATATATATATATGAGAGATAGACAGTCAGAGATCATTCTGTTAAATTCAGTTTTACACATCAGAGATCATTCTGTTGATTTACACATCAGTTTAACATCACTCCGTACATATCATTTTAGCCACGTCAGTCTGTCAGTTCAGTTCAGTTCAGTTCTAAACTCTACAGTGTAAAGTCCTTGGCAGTCAGTCATACACATATATATCAATTATATATCTTAACCATATTAAGGTGTTATTTATCACTCATCAAGCAACAACCAACATCTCCTCACAACACCCTTACAGAAACATTTCTATAAAACTGAGATAGCTTTGTAAATGATAGTACAGCATAAACTCACACACTTATACACAACAATAAGCACCATAGTAATAAGTTAAATTAAAGTAAACTAAAGATAGAAGAAAACACAGCAAATGTTTGATTGACCCTGACCTAATTTCCTTAGCTTATTTATATTACGCACACATAGAGTAGATTAGCATAGTTTGGTATTATAATATATATCATTTAAATGTAGTAAAAATTACTCCGAAATTTTCTTTCCATAACTAAGTGGAGAAGAGATTGTGTCTCATATATTTAAGCTAGAGGTAGGTTTAGTAGAGAAGAAAAATGTTGGAAGAATGAATGGGCCCCCGTGTTTTATAGGGTCACGCAGGGTTAGTAGACCAAAACTGCGTGTGTAGTAAGGTGTGACAGAAGTTGTCCAAACTCCCGCCAGGTGATGAAGGGTTCATTATATAGTTCTCACGTATAGAAAAAAAAAAAAATCTGGTGTGAAACACTCACATAAATTTCTCTTACTTCCAAAATCAAAAACCTCCAAAAATGTATTCTTCAAAGTTGCACTTTCGGTGAGAAACCGAGTTTCTTCAAATTTAAAATTCTAGCCATATTTTCAATGTATACTAATATTATATAAATTGTAGATCCATATATATGGAAGCTTAACGTTACTGTTCCCCCTCCCCCAGAGTCTCCAAAAAAACTAATTTCCCCGGTTAAAATGTTCCAAAAAAAAAGTGATAGGAGATTCATTCGTATAGATAATACGGTATATGAGTTTAAAGAAAATCGGCCAAAAAAAAAAAAAAACATTCTGTGAAGTACCATTTCCGGTTGATGAATTTCCGGTTGATGAACGGGAACTCAAAGCGTGTATTTCTGGTGAAAACTCAATTTCAAAAAGAAAAATAATTAATTATATATATTAATTAAGAAAATAATTTCGAGAAGAAAATAATTAATAGTACATTATAGTATGAAACTCAACGTTTCCGTCAAACTTCCAGTAACATTTGAAATCCAACGTCACAGATTCTCCAGAAGCATTTAAAAATCAATTTTTATTTCAAATTAAAGTGAGTAGAGTTCCAAGTTCAAAAAAATGTACGAAAAATTTCTAAGAAGGTTTTCTAATTTATTCCGCAAAAATCGCACTGATTTTAACTGATTTTCTTCACGTCTAGAATTCTGACAATTCTTTTAATGAACCTTAAATATTGTATAGGGGATAGATTTTTAAATTGTACTGATGTGGGGCACTTTAAATTGGATTTTTGTTTGGGATTAGTGTTAACTCGAACTGAAAGATCTATTGTGCTCGGTGACTTCTTAGTGCACTGTCAGCCCCAAAAAAAGTGTACAGACAACACACGCGCTAAAGTGAGCTGTTAGGGACATGAAATGTTATTGTGTTGAGTTGTTGTATGTTTGTAGTAGTAGTTGGTGAAGCACGAGCGGTTTTGTAAAGGGCTTGTGTTTGTAAGTTTTAAGAGAGAGAAGTAATAAGAATAATTAAGAAAATACTGGTAGATTAAATATTAAATATATATTCTTTAAAGATATTTAAATGCTATTCAATAACACAGCAATATGCTTATTAATTTACTGAAATTAGTTGGAATAAACTCTTATGTTTTAACTTATATCTGGCACTGATTCCTGAAGTGTTTTGCTTCGGTGTCTGTTTCAGACTGTTCTTGTTTGAAAGCAGAATGCAGACAGTTCTGAAGGAATGCCTTCTAATTGTTCGTTCAAATCTTCCCCTGTGTGAAGAAGGGGTAGACAATGCTAACAAGGTTCATGAACTCTAAAAGACAATGGTGGTCTTCTACCTGAATAGTCCCTTTCGCCTGGGAATGTTATATATTTTTCATAATTTTTATTATTTCAAATTAAATATATTTTTGTATTTCTGGCATCCATCACAGACACTTCAGGAGCAGGCTTAATGTTACAGTTACACCTCCCCCCCCCAGTACTCTGCAGAAATCAAATTTGCTAAAAAAATATTTCAAACAAAAATTATTGGCATTTATGTGTATAGATAGAATAGGACAGATAAACGTTTGAAACTATTTTTGAGAAAATCATGAAAAAATGAATGACCCAATCAGTAAAATCGCATGTGGGTGGATTTTGGGTGAAACTTACGTGTGTGGAATCTCAAATTTCAGCTTCCCTCGAAATTGCTTTTAGAGATATTTCATTCATACACACACATACCCACCATTCGCTAATAATATTTTTTCAATTCTTCGGAGACCTCACAACATGTATTTCCGATAAAAACTCCTTTTCAATAATTTTTTTTTTTCAATTTAAGGCGCGTCACCATCTATGGTCATTGGCGCCCGGAGCGTTCTCAGTGCGCTGCCGGCCTCCGGACAGTGTTCTCTCTTTACAGACACCACTGACCATCACCGAGTGACCTGTAGAGGCTTCTAGGAAGCAAAAACCTAAGCACAGCTGGAGTCGAACCCGGGTCCTCCGCTTGGGAGTCCAGTACGCTAACCAAGTAGCTATTCCCTTTCCTCTTTCAACAATTTGAAATGATTGCAAGCAATACTTTTTCTTGCAGCCATAAAAGAAAGTGAAAATTATTGAATGGAATTTTTCATTCACATTTTTGTAACACATAACAAAATTCTGTTAAACAAAATCAGATTTTTATAAATAGAAAAATAGATTTCAAAAAATCATTTCACATTTATGTTATCATATTTTTTTTATCTTTTGATAATTTGAAAACATCAATATATCATTTTTATAACCTTCTTTTCTAGGTCTTACAAAATGACATCATCATTCCATTGACATACATTTTGTTAAATATGGAATGTCAGTGTGCGAAATAGTGTCGCTAAGATTACGATAACATTGTCATAACCTACATTACTTTACCATTGCTGTATTTAGTGAAAAGGGGGAATGGTTTGAAGGGATATTTTGCTATAATTGAAACGTCGTGGCACGAACCCAATAGGCTAGAGTTATTGGCAAGATAAGGAATACCACGGACTGGCTATAACTCACTAATATATTGGTTTTGTCCTTCTTTACTATTACATTATTCTTCTTCTTCTTCTTCTTTGTAGCTTTTGTATTCTTTTAATTCTTCTATGACCAGACCGGTCAGTTAACCTTTCATACGTCTCCAATATAAAATGGTTTTATTTAATAAATAAGTTTAATTGTGGGATTATAAAATTCGAAACATCTGGAGAGATATCTCCTCGAAAAATTCGTACATAATGAAATCAAATTTGTATACATACTCTTACGCTATAGTTAGGACTGTGCGAAATTTTCAAAATTCAGCTTTCATCAGAAATATAAGTTTTGAGATCCCAACAGTAAAAAAAAAAAAAAAAAAAAAAATTATAAAATTTTGTGTGCTTGAAAATCCTTGGAGGAGAATTTTGGATTTGTATTCTGTGGAGATTGGTACGTTCCGTAGAGTTCTATTCCTTACATTCAGAAGGGTGTCAGTTGTCTTTATTACTGTAGAGTGAGTTTGGAGCACTTTCAAGGAGTCTAACAAGTAGTCTGAAACGCTTGTGAAGGAAATTCGTTTAAATCAGTTGTGAGTGTTCCATATTAGTCGCTTGTCTAAGTACATACCAAGATAACGAAGGCTATTCTTTAAAATAACATCAATAATTAAGTATGTGTTTTAATTCCTATATAATAATAATGTTAGATTAATGGCAGTGTTGGCATTCCAAATTCGAGGAAAAATCCTTAATCGGAAGAGCACCTATATAGAAAGAAGTTCCTAAAAGTTTTTTAGAATTACCTCGAAAAGGGCACCTCAATTTTTTTTTTTAAAGCTGGAATGCTTATTGCACCGAAATAAACTATCATTTTGATTTAAAACAAGTTTCCCAGAGAAATTGATTTTTAGCATGTTCCCGGGGTTCCTGGATACTATGGTTAAATTTAAATTGCAGTTACTAGCGTAGCTTATGGATTCAGACAGAGGGTTATGTACTCATATTCATAAACTTTCAGAAAAGGCATAAAATCTTCCCCACCTTTAGTTATATGTATATGCAATGCATGCTTATTTCAAGTTTAAACACAATTTGTCAATAGAATTGAAATTAATGTAGTAAAAAAAAAAAATTTTGATCGATTTGATTTAAATCGACGATAAAAATGAGAAACACACATACACAACTTTCTCTTACTCCAGTTTTCAAAATTGTAATTGACAAAGTTTTTACTTTCTCTTACTCCTAGTAACAGGAAGTATTGTAATCGTGTCAAATTTTCGATATCGAGTTTTCACCGGAAATATCCGTTTTGAGGTCCCCTGAGTCCATAAAAGTAGTTTTTAGCAAATGGTCTTTGTGTGTGTATATATATGCATGTGAACAGCATAGCTCAAAAACGAAAAATCGTAGAAAGTTCAAACTTGATATTCCGTTTAGGTATCATCATGAGATCTGACCGTACGTTATCTATCAAAATTCCACAACCGGAAGTACCACTTTACTAGTTTTTTGTTTTTTAACTTTTTTGCGATTTTCTCAAAAATGGCTTGAACGATTTTCTTCAAACATGTTACATTAACTACACATAACAAAGAGCTACAACTTTTATTTGAAACATTTCTCTGGGAAAATTCATTTAAGGGCACTTTTGAGGGAGAGGTGGGGTTAGGTTTTCATCTAAAGTGCTATTTCAGTTTATTGGACAATTCGCTTATCTAAATAATGTAAATTAGAATTAAATATATTGTTGAAATTCCAAGTTTGAAATAAATCGCATA
>JAAEAF010002935.1:67466-81217 GCA_011037195.1 Triatoma infestans
ATTAGGTGTCGTGGACGGGGGCGGAAGCACCTACATTACTTTTAACATTTTTCATTCCAATATAAAATTTAGCTGTTGTACGCGGGACTCGAACTGGGGTCCTCCCACTTACAAGTCCATGCTCATAATCATTACACCAACACCTGCCCCTCAATGAAGAAGTTAAAAAAATCAGGTGCAAAAGTGGCTTTGAGATAAACCTAAAGAATTTTACGCCAGAGGCATACACAAAATTAGAAGAACGATGAGACAAGTGTATAAATGTTGTTGGGGACTATGTTGAAAAGTAGCCAAAGTTTTGTATTGATTAAATAAATCGTTTTTTTTTTTTTTTGCTAACTTATTGAATGAACCTCGTATTTAGCAAGAAGCTCTTAGAAATTGATAAAAAAAGAAATCTAGTGTGACATTGTAATAGGATTTAAATCATTAAGATTCATGGGATCCGAAGAACCAAGATGCAAACATTAATTACTCCCTACCTAGGCCAAACCAAAGAGGGAGAATTCTATATAAATAGAGGCTAGCTACATCTTCAGAGAGAGCTACCGACCTCAGTCAGCAAACATCATTCTACGTACTTTCTAATTCTCAAGCCAATCTTTTTTCTTTTAATCATTCTATCGCTACTTTTATTCTCTAATATCCTTCAACATTGTAGCCCTTCCAGTTATTATACGTATATTTAATTCATTATACAGTGTCAGTGCAACCTCAAGTTGTATTTCTTACTCTACTAAATTATCACCAGTTCTCTCCTCGTTATATCTACCACTGAAACACTCACACGCCTTTCTCTTACTGCAAATAGAATTATTTATACGGCAGTTAGAGTACAATTACAAAACTGATAAAATTTTCGTTGAAATTAGGTATCATGCAAATAAGCACTCTTGGTCTCAGGTAGTCATTTAAATGCAGTTATATAGTTACATTGTTGTAAAAAGATATGTTAATAGTATTGAAGAAACTTAATTAAAGTTTGGAATTTAACGCCACAAAATCCAATTAGATCTCTGTAAAGTCAGTTTTTTTGGAAAACTCTTTCAAATAAATAGAACTGTTGTGGTATGTTCCGCAGAGCTGGAAAGCAACAGGGATATTTTCCGTAATAGCCTGCTTCATCCTGAGTTCGCCCATCATCAGGATGTTTTTTGTTAAGTGTTTTGTTAAGTTACACATCCCCACTTGTTGGATGTTTCCATTTCTTAAAGGAACAATACGCCTTTAAAGTCCGAAACATGTGTTTTCCCCCTCAGATACCAACACCCCACTTAACCTAGTTAGATCCTAAAAAAAACAAAAAACTTTTTAAAACCAGTGTATCAACTAAATTTGCTCTATGCAAGTCTATGTTATCACACTGTTTGACAAAAAACATCCTGATGATGGGCAAACGATCGAAACCGTCGATGACCACAAAACGAATCAGGCTATCAAACAGAAAATATCTCTGATGAATAGAACTGTATCTATATTGCAGTCAATATTTGAAGTTTGATGAAAATTCGTTGTAGCTATTTTCAAGAAAATTCCAAAAAAAAAACTCGAAAACTGATTCTATAATGTCGCACTTTCGATTACCCGATTTGATTCAAATTTGGAATTCTATCAATGCTCTTACGTAATATTATGTAAGTGGTCAAACCATATTGTAACGTTTTTCCCTCTAGACTAGCTACTGCAACTAGTTTTAGCGGGTTCGTATAGATAAAATACTCTAAACTTCAATAAAGAAAACACCAATTTATTGTTATACACAATAAATTACAAAATACAACACTTAATAATAATTACTTCGCAGTTTAAACCACAAAAGTTTACTTAGTTTACTTTTTATACACTTTTCACAAACGTACATTTTAGTTTGTCACTGGAAAACTCTCTCAATTCTCTGTGGTCCCACTATTTATACCAGTGGAGAATGGTCTGGAACTTTCTCGATTCTTCCACAAAGAGCTAGAGTGCGCCGTCAGCGCTTCCTAGCGGCCACTAGGAGAACTTGAGGTACCTGCTTTCTCTCCTAGATGGCTGCGAATATATTGTTCTGAAGGGATACTTTATAGGGAAGTTTAACGTTACTGCCCCCACCCCCACAGAACCGTACAAAAATCAAGTTTCTTCCAAAAAAAATGTTTCAAATGAAATTGATAGGTAATTTATAAGTGATTACACAAAGTCTAAGGAAATTCGTAGCAATTATTTTCGAGAAAGTCTTGAAAAACTGAAATAACAAAAAAGCGATAAAGTTGCATTTCTGGTTGGTGGATTTTGCCAGAAACTTTCGTGTTAGAAGAAGAATACGATATTCAACCACGCTAACTGTGTTTATTTCATTTTTGAGATATTTTGTTCAGATACATACAGACACATACACAAACATTCGCTAAAAACTTCTTTTTTCCTTACTCGAGGGACCTCAAAACATGTATTTCTCGAAAAGAAAATCAATACTTCCTAAGTAAGGAGTAAGAGATAGTAAAAATAATGTGACAGACATACAGTCAGTCAGATAATTCTGCTTAAGTAATACAATGAATAGAGGGAAGGAATTAGCTCAGTGGTAGCGCGCTGGACTAGCAACGCGGAGGTCCCGGGTTCGAGTCCATCTGCTGCCTTAGATTTTTTTCTTGCTAGGAGCCTCTCACAGTTCATTGTCCGGTGATGGACAGTGCTGTCTGTAATGTGAGAGAACACTGTTCGGAGGCAGGCAGTGCACTGTCAAGGCTTCGAACTTTGGGGTAGCATTGGGCTTGGTCCCTCCCCCACAGACAATAAACATAAAAAATACAATGATCAAATAATATGTTGAAGGGTAATTCTAAAATCTTAGATTAATTTATATGGTTATAATGAGGAATATTAAGTTATAAAACCAATAATTATAACGCTTTGATGGTTCATTTAATGAGGTATTAAAAAGGGAGAAGTATTTATAAATTGTCAATGACTGTAAACTCCCTAACTTCTTAATGAAGATGTTTTTATTTGTACATGGTCATCATTTAATCAGCAATTACTCATTAATAACTATATATATATATATATACAAGAGATAGATTTATAACTTTAAGAGCAACTTTAAAGAATCCTTAAGTAAATGATATTACCATATTAAGACTATTATATATGTTTGTTTATTGGTAAGATTTGAGTTTTATTGCAGAACATAAACTTCGTGCACAACTGTTACAGTACTTTATTACGACTTAGAACATTACTAAAGCTAAATTAAAGAAAATTGATGTTAGTTTTGAGATATAAAATGGAGTCAGGCGAAAAGAAGCGCTTTTGTTACGCTTCAAAAGGGATTAAATAAACGCAAATTCTAGATTTGTTCCGTTTCAGTATGTACTCATACGGTTTAGATTGTAAAACTAACCAACATTTCAGTGTTTGTCAACAAAACAACTATATTGATGGATAAAATACGTATCATTATTTCGTATTTTAATCATGACAAATTTTTTAATATATTCCCGGTGAAATTTTGTTGTTGATGTGTTGTTTGTGATGTTGTGTTGTACTATGTTTGTAGTACTGTGTAGCACGAGCAGTTCTGCAACGTGGCTTATATGTGTGTTTATTTTAGAAAGAAAAGTATTTAGAAATAAATAAGAAAACACTGCTAGATTAAAATAAATATATTAACTTTAAATGAATTAAGTATATTAATAATAATATGCTTATATTGTATACGGAATCAATTCCAAAGCTAGATTAAATATGAAACACTTATAACTGGCACTGAAGTTAAGAGAGCGACTTCTGAGATAAATTTCTCGTTGAATGTTGAATTTAGACTGCTCTGGTTGAATGCAGAACATAGATTGGTTAAAGAGTGGTGGAAGATAACTGTGAAAGAATGCTTCTCTTGGTAAAACCTGCCCTTTATAGAAGGGGTAAAAGACAACAGTTCTGAGTGCTGCGAGCTCTGTTCTAACGGTAGTCTTGTACCTGTATTTTTACTCTTTTGTCAGCCAACTTGCATTTTTCTTTCAAATAATAATTTTCTTCAAACAAATGTTTTTTTTTTAATAACTCTTTATTTGAAATTTACAGCTGTAATTAATTTTACAATAAGTAAATAAGCTAAGAAATAATTACAATGACTTGATTGACTTGATTGGTAGTCATCCATGATGATTACCACTAGCTGCTTAAAAGATCGCGAGGCCAACGGCGCTTTAAGCGTCGTTGAGGATTTCCAGGGAGGGAATGTGAGGTGGGGCTTGGGCTAGACTGTGATAGGAGCTTATTGTGGAATCTGGTATAATGGGTATTAGCCAGAGTATTGACAAAAGGAATATTGAGATCCGTGTGGAGGGTTAGGTTGGATACATAGAAAGGACTGTTAGTAATGTTGCGCTGGATTTTGGATTGGATGGTTTGGATGCTGTTCAGATTAGAACGCTTGGCAGTTCCGTACAGTTCCAGTCCGTAAGTCCATAGTGGTCTCAGTAAGGGGATGTAAAGGAGTCTTTTGTTGGAGAGCGATAATTTTGACCATATGCCAAGCAGTTTGGAGAGAAGTCTAAAACGTATTTTGACGTCGGAGCGTTGGAGCCGTGTGTGAGGGTTCCAGGTCAGTCTTTTGTCTAAGAATTGTCCAAGGTAGCGCACATGGTCAGCAGGCGGAATGGCCATTCCATTGAAGTAAATTGGAGGAAGAGTTTTGCGATTTAGAGTAAACACTACATTTTTGCATTTACAAATGTTTACTTTAATTTTCCACTTTAAAAGCCAGAACTCGAGTGATGTAAGATGAGACTGGAGAGCACGGGAAGCGTTGACAGGATCCGGGTTCGGGGAGATAATTGCGTTATCATCAGCAAATGTGTAGACTAAAATGTTTGGGTGATTGGGAATGTCAGCTGTGTATATTAAGTATAGAAAAGGTGCGAGAATACTCCCTTGAGGAACTCCTGCGTGGATTGGGTAAATGGAAGAGAGAGAGAGAGGTGCCTTCACAGACTTGAAAAAATCTATCTGTAAGGTACAATTTTTGGATGAGATAAAAGGTGTTTGGAAAAATGCCCTTGAGCTTTGACAAAAGACTTTCATGCCATACCCTATCAAAGGCTTGCTCAATATCTAAAAAGACACTTGGGCAGTAATGTCTGCTCTCAGGGGCGGAGGCGATGGTATCTATAAAGCGGTGAGTCTGTTGAATGGAGGACTGAAAGGATCTGAAGAATATATTTCCAAAATTATTTCAATTTTTCCCCATTTGCTTCTTCCAAGGGAAAATTGATTTTTTGGAGGTCCTGGGAGGGAACAGAAGGATTTAGCTTACTTCTAATATATTCCTTCAGTAGACGCATGCGGTCCCCGGATGCGATTTTTTTTTTTTTGTGGCTATCAACTCCTACATAAATAAAATGAAAAATAATCGGCTACTTATCTAACAATAATAATACTTGATAATTTTAGAGCGCCTATTGTCTATTTTTATTACATTGTAGTGCTGCAAAAATTACACCTATACAATAAGGTCATAATTTCTTTCGGCATAAGTTTTGTATTTACAAAAAATAAAACTGAAAATTGAATTTAATGGTTCAGTAAGTTGAAAATGTTCGGTTATGAACTGTTTAAATTAGTGTAACCCTTCTGAAACTTTGATCAAGAAGTAGATGATCTAATATTCAATAATTTACGGTTAGAATAGATAATAAATAGGAGGTGGTGATAGCAATGTAATGAAACGATGGACTGCATACTAAACAGATTATACAGAACAGCAAACACATTTGATAACAATAATACAGCGGCTACATCATTGTATAATATGTACAATACAAAATTCAACTTCCTAGACTATCTACACACATAAATATCTACCACTTTTATTTGGAACATCTTTCCGAAAAATAAGATTTTCTACGGGGTTCGGGGGGGGAAGTAATAACGTTAAGCTTTCCTATAAAATCAATATAATATACGGTTCCACCATCTATCTACATCGATCGGTCTTGAGATTTTTGAAATTTTTCACAAAAAGTTTCTAACAATATTCTTTAAGCCACAGGTTGGTTCCGCAGAGCTGGAAAATATCTCTGAATATTATAATTGTACGTGTAATAGCTAATTGGGGAAATCGTCGGTTTGTTTCATACCAAATTTTTTTTTCTTAATGTTTACTTTATCCTCTATACAGTGGTCGGCCAAACGCGGCTCGCGATGCCGCATGCGGCTTTTAGATTCCTTGGCTGCGGCTCTTTCACGAAAGGTTTAGTGCAGGCACGGAATATTATTTATTAACTTGCCTTGCAAGAGACGAGTAAACATTTTTGAAACGCAACCCTGCAGAAAAGAGGCACATTTTTTAACAAAGCAACAATAGCACGGACAGTCGCTCGCAGTGATGTGTATCATTATCTCCGTCGAATTGCACCGTACCGAAATATATTTCAACTATTTGTACCTATTATAGTAATTTTATTCGAAAACAAATTGTCGCTTTTTGCCGAAGATTTTGAAAGAGAAACTCTGATTCACTTTCCATGCCTATTGAAATATTGTCGAGAAAATAAGTCTAATATTGACATTTTCTATTTCATAACGACACTGTTAAATATGAAGCAAGGTTTTCTCGACAGGTTCAAAGACTTTAGAAACAGCAAAGCGACGTTAGCCTTTAACAGAAATAAATTTTTCGCCCTTTAATATTGATATTGGCCGCTTTGGAATGCAGTTGCTGGATTTAAAAAAATAAAGAATTGTGGAGCTCAAAATTCGAGCGTCTTTGTGCCGATTTAGAGCTATTGGGGAAAAATAAATGTGAATTAAGTTTACAACACAAACGGTCTGCTTTGAGAGATCTGGAGAGAGAAGATATGTTGATTTTTAACACCTGCAATAGTATTCCTGACTCATATGATCAACTGAAGAAACTAGCGTTTGCCGTTCTTTCCTTATTTGGGTCTACATATTTATGCGAACAATCATTTTCAAGCATGAACTTTATCAAGAGTAAATTAAGAAATCGGCTTATCGATGAGAACTTGGAATCGTGCCTAAAATTAAAAACAGCAACATAGAAACCTGACTTACCCTTATTTTCCAAGGAAATGCAAGGCCATTGTTCACATTAGTGGAGTATTTGTAGTTTTTTTTAAGGATACCTTTTATATTATTCAACTTTTTATATTTTTAAATAAATATTATGTTTATATAAGTATGATACAAGTTTTATTTAATGTACCGTTAGTTAAACTAAGACATACATAGCAAAGGCAAGCTCGAGAGGGTAATTTTAATCCTAATTACTTCCATAAAAATGTCTCTACTAAAGCAAAGCTTAAGTTTAAAAAAAAAAAAGGCTATTTGAATCAACTTCATTTTGTATTGTTTATATTTGGCTCTTTTGGATGATGAGTTTGCCGACCACTGCTCTATACTAGGATGGAACTACCCTGCATTAAAATGTGATTTTATAAGTCAGCCTAAAGTCGCCTCTGAAAGGGATTTTCCCCACACTTTTTTAAAACAAATATTTTGATATGTGTTACCATGTTTAAAGAAAATCGTAGGAACCATATTAGAGAAATTTGGGAAAAAACTGAAACAACCATTCAGCAATGATTAATAGAATGAACGCCTATTGTGACATTGAATCTAGATAAGTCTAAAGATAATTGTATTTAAGAACGATGGCATATATGCAAAGAATTAACAGGTTTTTTTTTGTAGGGCAAAAGGGTCGAAAATTTCAGCCAAAATTATCTTTCAGCCATCATTTTCGGAAGAAATTATCAGTAGCTAAATTTGCTTTGAATGTAAATTATGTAGACTACTGAAAAGCACTGATCTTTCTATTTCCATTATATATGATGTATTTCAAGCGGTGGGAGCTTCATGCGATATGATTCGGTAGAACAGTTATATAACTTTTTTGTAAAAAAAAAAAAATATTCTTTTTGCCTAAAAACACATCACATTACATAATTTTTTTTTAGAAACTGAGCCAGAATCCATGTTCTTGTTTACATTGAAACTTCTTTTGAAGTACGAGGGTCATTCAATAAGTAATGAAACAAATCCCTGTAGCTTAAACGATTTGTTTAAGTAATAGTTGTGTTTGTGTAATACAATAGTTTCAGTGCGTCAAGTCAGCATCTTTGTACTTAGTTTGTCATCAGCTGATCGAGTGTGTTTCGTAACCATAACCTCAAATGTATTCAGTTAATAATGGCGAGTCCGTTCGAGCGTTGCACCTCGGAAGAACAACGCTCAGTGAAAGGAATGTTGAAAGGGTACGGAAATAATATATTGAACCGTTCAAGCGTTTACAAATGGGTAGAACAGATTAAAAGTGGCCATGTAAGTGTCTGTGACGAGCAGCGAAGTGGTTGACCGTTGAAGTTGCAACTTCCTCCCCATTTAGTGTGATTATCTGGAAGTTCAAAGAACCATCAACAGCCAATATTATAGCGATATGCACACAAACAAAGTCAGGCCTGCCATTTGAACGAATCGACGTGGACTCTTGACTAAAGGCGTGATTTTGCTTCTTGAATACGCGCGCAAACACATGGCACAGTTAAATCAAGAAACCATTCAAAAAGTGGGGTAGGAGATCCTTACACATCCGCCTTACCGCCCCTAACGCGCCCCATTGGACTTCCATTTGTTTGGACCCTTTAAAGTGGCTCTACGTGGGAAACATTTTCAATCCAATGAAGAAGTTAAAAATCAGATGCAAAAGTGGCTTCAAGATCAACCCAAAGATTTTTACGTCAGAAGCAAACACCGATTAGAAGAATGATGGAACAAATGTTGCTGGGGACTATGTTGAAAAGAAGCGAAAGTTTTGTATTGATTTAATAAATCGTTTTTGAGCTACAGCGTTTTGTCTCGTTACTTATTGAAGGGCCCTCGTATATTAAGAGTGTTCTGTCGTTACCGCATAAAAGGATGCCTTATATGCTTGCAAGAGAGAAATCATAAAAAGAAAAATTTAATGATACGACGTCTATTCTTCTCTTTTTAATAAATTCAGTTATAATTTTGATGAATTTCTTATAGGAGAGGAGTGCATGATTTTTTTTGGAGGGTGACTGAACAAATAACACAAGCGTTTAGAGAAGATTGTCTAGAGAAAGCTCGGTCATCAACTTTACATTGTCTGTATAAAGATTTGAGATTATGTTTGGATAACCATTATATCATGTCTGATGACAATAATACTTATTTAATATGTAATATATATTTAGAGCGTGAGGGCAGTTTCTCAAGTTAAATTACGCTGTAGTTCGTACGGAAGCACAACATTACTGTTCCATGTGTAACACGAGGGCAAAAAAGTTGTCAATCATTTTGTAGCTGTTTGCCCAACTCTGGGGGGGGGATTTAGGAGTCAGGTGTTTTGGGAAAGGACAATTAAGTACAGCAGAACTGATTGATTATTTGGATGAAAAAGATTGGTTGGTATTAAATAGATTTATTCGCTCAGCTGGTAAAGATACTGATTGAACAATTTTTTTTTTTTTTTTTTTAGTTGTAAATAAAGGGAATTACTTGTTTTTGTTGAGTGACTATTTGTATATAAAAAGAAATTGTATACTTTTATTCGTATTATTCCAATTGTTTATTTATTTATGTTTATTAATTTATGTATGTAATTCTGTATTTTCGCTACATGATCTTGTATTTGTATGAAAATCGAGCAACTCTGCAGACGTCCTAAAGCCATGCATATTATTTTTTTTCTGTTTTTTGTTGTTTTTTTTAATCATATAAAGTTGTAAGGAAATTTATCATTAATAAACAATTTATTATTATTTTTTTTTTATTCAAGGCGCGTCAACATCTATCGTCATTGGCGCCCGGAGCATTCTCAATGCACTGCCGGCCTCCGGACCGTGTTCTCTCGCTAAGATAACACCGTCCATCACCGAACAATGAGCTGTAGAGGCTCCTAGGAAGAAAAAATCTAAGGGTAGCACAGCTGGATTCAAACTCGGGTTCTCTGCGTAGGAGTCCAGTACGCTAACCACTTTGCTATTCCCCTCCCTCACAATTTATTATTATTATTCACTCATATGGGGCACCCAGTTCATTGATTTTCTTTAAACTTGGAACTTTTTTCATTATCTTTAATGTTGAGATATAGGCACCGCAGAATGTAAAAAAAAAAAAGAAAAAAAAATTGGCAGTTATAGAAAACTTAAAATCACCGTGCCACCAAGAGTTTCCTTCCGTAAATTGAATTTTCCTGGGAAACTGTTTCAAATAAAAGATGTAGCTCAAATGAATAGTTGATATAACAAATTTTGAACAAGTTTATTGAAGCTATTTTCGAAACAAATTCCGGGAATAACTTGGAAAAAAATCATTTAGCAAAGTAGTACTTTCTTTATTTTATGATTAAATAACTTTGCAAGGAACAAAATATCAGCTTGGATTCTTTTATTTGGAGAAACTGTCTGTATGATTAGAAGCTTTCTGAGATAGGCGTAATCTAAATCATTTATTTCATTCCAGGTTAAAAAGCTATATATATATATATTAAGAAATATGAGGAGTTATTTTTTATATTGTGGTGAGTCCTCAAAAAATTACCGATTTTGTTTACTTGCACTTTATCCTCTACACAAAAAAAGAGCGCTTATATTTTGTTAAACTTTGTCATATTCTTATTTTGCATAAACAAATAGAGAATGAATTTATAAACAAGTTACTCTGGATCGCTTTTAGTTTAAACAAGATGACGTTAAAATTTAAAATATTAGGTAATATTTCGCCAATATTGGAAAAGAAAGTTTTCACCCGCCAAAACTTTTCGTTTAATGCGGGAATTTGAAGAGGAGGATACTCTTGCTGAACGGACAGTGTGTAGGTGGTTTCAGAAATTTAATATCGGTGACATTAGTATTCAAAGGATAGCCGGTTCGGGGCAAAAATTTGATGAAGAAGCTCTGCGGGGTTACATGGAGGCTGAGCCAAAATTGGCAGCAGAACTCGAAGTATCCCAATCCACCGTAAATCGTGGGCTGTGAGTGGTTCCTCAAGAGTTGACCGCTGAACAAGCTCAGTGGCAATTAGAAATTTGTCAAAATCTTCTGGAAAATCCAAACGACCATCGCTTCATCAAAAGGATTATCACTCGCGATGAAAAATGGTGAAATGTTATTAGTGTGTTGGTGTTGTTGTAGTAGCTTGTGGCGTGAGAGGTTTTGTAAAGGGCTTGTGTGTATGTTTGAGAAAGAGAGAGAAATATTAGAAATAAGTAAAAGATCACCACTGTTTTGAAATAAATATATTATTCTCCAAGTGAATTAAGTACTTTTATAATATCACAACTATTATGTTTATAAATCAATTATTTTAACTAGATTAAGTGCAAAACTCTTATGTTTTAATATATGACTGGCACTGATGCTAAGAGAGCGCAAGACAAGTGTTCTGGTTCAGTGTCTAGTTCAGACTGTCCTGAAAGAATGCCTTCTAGGTGTTCGTTCAAATCTTCCCCTGTGAGAAGAAGTAGTTCCACATTGGCACAATGCTAACAAGGTTCATGAACTCTTCCTGTAACGGTAATCTTCTACCCGTGTGTACCCTTTTTTCCAGCGAATGTCTAGCTCTTCATAATTTTTATATATTTGAAATCAAATCTATTTTCTATATTTCTGGCATCCATCAAAATGGATATATTGGAGAAACCCTAAAACCAAGAAACAATGGTTACAATGCAAGCAGCCTGCTCTACCTGTCGCTAAACAGGGTCCATTCGAAAAAACAATACTTTCTGTTTTTTTTGAAATTATGAAGGCGTAATTCATTATGAGTTCATTACCGAAGGTCAGTCTATTGATTCGGAACTTTATAGCGAGCAGTTAGGTACGTTGTAATTGGCCTAGCGTTACCCAGGGTTAGTTAACAGAAATAAAGTTTTGTTTCAACAAGATAACGCTCGACCACACACTTCTCGTTACACCAACCAAAAAAATGTCAGACTACAAGGAATTGAGCTTCTCCTCCAACCTGCTTATAGTCTGGCTCTAGCACCTTCCGATTATAATCTGTTCCGTCATTGGCGCACTATCTTCAAGGACGAGGTTCAAAATGGAGTTGTGTAATTCTTCCGTTCAAAACCCAAAGAATGGTATTGCGAAGGAATTCGGCAGCTAGCCTCGAAATGGAAACAAACCATAGAACACAACGGTGTATACTTTGAATATTAAAATAAATTGTTAAATAAAATAAAATTGTTTTTAAATTTATAAGAAAAACGGTCATTTTTTTATGTCTCACCCATATACTATCTATACGATTGGTAAATTCAGGAGAAGTATCGAAGATTATATACCGAGATCTTTATATGTGACAGATGCTTGAGATGACACATCTTTAATTTATTATGTAATTGAAATGAATTCTTTTTTTTACTTAATTTAAAAAGGTCATTAAATAATATTTGATAATATATATAAATAATCCCATCACTTCAATTTTATTAAAAAATTTTTTTTTTTTTTGGAAAGTTCAAGGTTCAACTAAAATGTTATTTCGAATTAGTTGGGATTAATTAACTATATTTTACAGTGGACAATTAAATATGTTTCAAAATTGTCAAATATAAAGGAATTGGTTAACCGAGAGGGCAATTTTATAGAATAGGTTTTTCGATTTTTCGGGATTTACTTGAAAACTTTTCTCACTGCCTGTTATATTAAAAGAATAATTAGCCTAGAAGGAGATCATCTAAGCTATAATTGGGTCATTGTGAACTTCGGGAAACGGAATTGCTGTGTCTCTCTCTCTCTGTTTAAGATAAGGAAATAAAAAAATAATTACTGTATTTTCAATCTGATTTGATTACAGAAGGATTTAAGTGGCAGCTGGTTTCCTAGAAAGTAATTCCGTTCTCATTTTTTTTTTTTTTTTTTTTTTTTTTTTTATAATGAGTTCATTTCTTCATCAACCTTCCTTTTAAACTAATTTATTTTTCCCGTCTTTCCTTAACAACACGGCCCAACTTCCTGGTTTACTAACTTATTTTCTTTACTTAAATTGGAGCAATACGAACTGCCAGAAAATTCTTAATAAAAAAATAAAAATAAAAATAAAATAAAAAACCTCTTTACCTTACATCTTGGGGTAAAAATGATATAAAATTAGGCCAGATTCTATTGGGACTGTTGCTTAATAATATCAAATATAATTCCATCCACATTATACTTTCAACACTTCTGGGAATATTTTTTTTCCCCAACTGTTCACTTGCAGAATATTTTTATGTTTTTTACTATTTTAAATTAGAAAAAAATAAAATATGGAAGAATGATAAAAATAAAATTCTAAGATCCGAAATAGACATGAGATTATTCAATAGAAGAGTTTGATAACCAATCAGTAAGGACTGAATTAAAGGAAGGTTTAACGACAAAAGAAGAAAACGTAACGAATATCTCTGTAGCTAAATGTTTGCTGGGACACCCAGTAGCGAAGAGAGGGTTCGGGTAGATGAACGGCTACGCTATTTATATTTTAGAAGAAATATCGTAAACAATTTTCAGTATTTAAGAAGGACGATTGTGAAAAGGGGACCAGAAGAAAAAGGTTACTCTCAACACAAAAAAATAAAATGAAATAAAACAAATATATATGTATAAAATAATAATAATAATAATAATAATAATAATACATATTAGATGTATATTAATTGAAAGGGAAAAAAAAGAAAAAAAAAATATATAAGCAAATGAGACTGACGGTGTATTGGAATCAGATATCTTGAAGAGGGT
>JAAEAF010002936.1:0-95000 GCA_011037195.1 Triatoma infestans
CCCAAAATTGAGCCCTGCGCCGCACCTGCCGTCACTGTCGAGGCTCTTGGTCCTCCGAAGGTCTGTTAGATGATCGTCCGATTACTCAGATAATCGCTTAACACCCGCAAGAGGTATTTCGGGACTCGAAAATTATTCTCTAACGTCTGCAGCACATCTGTCCATCTGAGAGAATTGAAGGCATTTCTCACATCAAGCGTAACCAAGAGTAACACTCGTCGAGAGTAGTGGTTGTGGCCTTCAGCCCTACGCACTGCTTCAGTGACTTCTCTTATCGCATTCACAGTGGATCGCCCAGTCCTAAATCCATACTGCCTCGGAGATAAATCTCCTGCCGTTCGGATTGCTAGCGTCAACCTCTCTCTGAGAAGCCTCTCGTACAATTTTCCAGCATGCATAAGGACCGGAAAGATGAGGGTTGCATGTCCTCCTTTCCCTTACTGATGAGGACAAGACGCGCTACTTTCCATCTGGAGCTGAACACTCCAGCTTTCAAGCAAGCTTTGAACATTCCTAGCAGTAATCCGGGGTTCTGTTGCGCTACAATCCTGAGTACTTCATTGGGAATACCGTCGGGGCCCGGAGCCTTCTTGTTTTTTAAAGAGCGCAGCGCCCTTTCATGTCTCCATTTGTGAACAGGGGAAAATCTCTTACATCACCATAGTCCCTCACCCTCCGCTCTACATGTAAAGGAAAAAGCGTCCTCACTATGTTTTCCATGGTTGACACATCCATTACTGCCTCCTTCTTAAAGGCTCCTAATTACTGTGTCACTATCTTATAACCAAGTCCCCATGGATCCATATCCACTTCTTCTTTCAATTTCTCCCAACACCGCTTCTTGCTTTCGAAGATTGCGCGTCGTAGCTCTCGTCTTGCAGCTCTATATTCCATCGAGCGCAAGTTGGCGTCTGATCGGCGTCCAGCTCGTTGGGCTCTTCTTCTTCGTCTGACACATTCCTTCCGTAGATTCGCGATATGCAGGACGCTTACCGTGACATGGCTCATTCCGCGGCATTGACTGTTGGCAAGCCTCAGCAATAAGCCCCATGTTTGAGGCTACGACGGCCTCAGCTCCCACTTTCCCTTCAGTCACTATACTTTTCACTTGGGCTTCTCCACAGCCAAGGACTTCGGAGAATAGCTCTGTATTCATCCTGTCCAGATTCCATCTCGGATAGACCTCCTGGTCTACCAGCTTATTGGCACAATCCTTACTTATTGGCCTTTCGCGTACTTCAAATGTGATGTACTGGTAGTCACTCCCGGTATATGCTTCTATTACTGCCAAGTTCTCGGTTCGCGTTGCGAATCGCTCAGAGGCCAAGGAGATATGCAGTATCGTTTCGGTGTAGCCGGGGCGTCGGAAAGTTGACGTCGAACCGACGTTCAGGAAGACAAGCCCCATTCTGGCAACCATCTCCAGGTGAGCCTACCCCTTCTGTCCGTTGAAGGCATCCCCTACTCGACTGCCTTTGCATTGAAGTCGCCCACCATCAATATCCTACCAGCCATACCCGAGACCTCGTTCTCTAGAGAGCTCAGCTTCTCTTTAAAATTATGTATGCTCTCGTTGGGGGTATAATGTACGTATCCCCCTTGCTCCTTATCCAGACGTAACCGATCCTCCTGCCATGGCCTGTAAGGTAGATCGGCCAGCTCTAAAGCCATACTGATTCGGTGATAAATCCCCCGCAGCACGCTCGCAATCAAGTAGCCCCTTCCTAAGAAGTTTTTCATACAATTTGCCTGCAGTGTCCAACATGCAGAGTGGACGAAAGGATGAGGGGAGCAAGTCCCCCTTACCTTTGCTAATTAAAGCAAGCCGCGCCACTTTCCACCGGGTTCTAAATGATCCAGCTTTTAGACAAGCATTGAACATTCCAACAACTAGTCGGGGTTGTGCTGGGCAACAACTTTAAGTACTTTGTTTGGAATGCCATCCGGGCCGGGGGCCTTCCTATTTTTTAGTGTTCGCATTGCTTCCTCCAGATCTTCAGTCGTAAACAGGGCTGGGATCTCCACTTCTTCAAAAAGTCTAACTGTCCTAGGAGAGTGGGAAGGGAATAAGCTTCTCAGTATGTTATCCATAGTCCGGATGTCCAATACCGATTGCTTCTTAAATCCCGCTATCTTTTGCATAACAATCTTGTAGCCCTTACCCCATGGATCCGAGTCCACCTCATCCTTCAAGATATCCCAACAGTGATTCTTGCTTCTGGCTATTGCCCTGCGAAGCTCCTTTTTTGCTTGTAATAATAACAATAATAATAATAATAATAATAATAATAATAATAATAATAATAATAATAATAATAATAATAATAATAATAATTTATTTATTTTTTTCTAAGAAGGGGGGCATTTCCAATGTTAATGCTTCATCAGGAGAGATACTCGATATCAACTGATGTGTGGGACTTTCACCCACTAAAAACCCCCTCTTCCACAGGCTTAAGTCCACCCCGGAACCGCCATTATCATTACTTCGGGATGGTGCAACCCTGTGAATATGCAACAATTCCCTGGTCCGTCAGAGCGACGGTCCAGCTCCTGCTTCTTAGCTAACAGCACATGAAAGAAAAAAATCCAAAAAGTAAAAACTCTTCAACAATTGCCGTACCATGAGGCAAGGGCAATTGTTGAAAGCAAATCATATGTAAGTAAAGAGGTTTCATACTCTGAGAAGTTAAGGGCGCCCCTATCAGTGGCACACTACATGTCAGCTCCTGCAACTATCCAGGGGCAACAAATAAATGGCCCTGCCCTGGCCTTAAAGGGAACTATTTTGAAGGTGGGACCATCCAGCCCCTCTCCGACTTTAAGGGGCGCCATTACAAAGGTGGGAGAAATATCACCACCTATACAAAATGCCCTTTTAGGGGCACCGGTAGCCAAAAGGCTACCTTCAATCACTCCCACTGTTAGTGGGAGTGTTACAAAGGTGGGATTGCCCCCACCTAAACAAAAAATCGCTTCCAAAGGGGAGTGTAAGGTGGTTAGTCCACCGAGATGCTCTCCTAGGAGAAAAAGAAATAGTGGTTTGATGATGCCACCCCCATATACATTAAGTGTGAGGGAGGAGCATCGGATCTACCAAAGGACAAATTGTCCTCCGGCCAAAGTGTCCGTACTACGGACCAGCAATGGAAGCTGCTGGGAACGGACATTAGGCCTCTGAATCGGAGGGTGGAAGCACTTCCGACCACCCCCCTAGAAGAAGAAAAAGGGGCTGGCCAAAAGACAAGCCCCGGAAAATGTGTGCCACTGACTAATAATTACTATGATTTCCTTTTCTGCATCCATGTATCTACGACTTTATGTATATGATATTTTTGAAAAACCCATTTTTGTAAATATTTTAAATTCACTAGACAAGATCCTGCCACTCGTGGTCACTTCTAACTATTAAAATGTGTCAGTCCATTCTTCAATGGAACATGCGGGGCTACACTAGTAATACGGAAGGTTTACGCCGAATGGTGGCGGAACACCGTCCATTTGGGTTGTGCCTCCAGGAAACAAAGATTCGCCCGGGGCAATACATTCGAATCCCTGGGTACGTCCCTGCAGAGGTACAACCTGCCCCTGGTGGGTGGCCGTTTATATACGGAATATTATCCCCAGCAGACGGCTACAACTCCAAACTAATTTACAAGCCTTAGCCGTGCGTCTAGCTACACCACTGTAGATCACTATAGCTAGTATCTACCTGCCAGATATATTTTGGCAGGGAAGTGATCTGGGCAATTTGCTCTAGCAGCTCCCTTCCCTGGTGTTGTTGATGGGTGACTTCAACTGTCACAACACCTGGTGGGGGTCAGTGAAAACTGATGCTCGAGGCCGAACTCTTGAGGAGATTATAGACAATGCTAATCTGATGTTCCTCAACAGTGGTGAAGTAACACGTTTCAATGCACACTCAGGAGGCTTCAGTGCAATTGACCTGAGTGTGGCAACACTCACTATTGCTGCTCGTCTGGAATGGACCACACTAGATGAACTATATCACAGTGACCACTTTCCAATCTTAATATCGAGTTCCACCTCCAGGTCAGATTATGTACACCCTGGAGATACGACATCAAAAGGGCAAACTGCACTGCTTATGCCGCCAGAGTGGTGACACCAAACTTTACAGGTGATGTGACCCTCGATACAAGGAGATTCACAAAAGCGTTGGTTCATGCGGCCGGGGGCACCATACCGAGGTTTGGTGGGAGAGTTAGAAGACCCCCCCCGGCCCCTGGTGGACTCCGGAAAGCAAGGCAGCCAACACGGCAAAAAAGCAGGCCCTAAATAGATTTAAAAGGTACCCGACGGAGGAAAATTTAATACATTTTAAAAGATTAAGCGCCAGGGAGAAGCGTTTAATCAAACAAACCAAAAAGGAAATCCTCACCTCCTATGTGTCAAAGATTTCCTCATCTTCGACTTTAGAGGAATTGTGGAATAAGATAAGAGCTCTCTCTGGCAGTCGCAGAACCCTGTCGATACCGATACTAAAAATCAATGATGTCGTCGTCACCGAGTCGGGAATGTAGCTTGTGCCTTGGCTGGACACTTTTCTCAGGTGTCTAGCTCTCAGGGTTACTCGGTGGAGTTTCTCCGGAGTAACAGCCACTTGACATTGAATCTGTCTCCTTGAAACATATAATGAACCGCTGACCATACAAGAATTAGAGAACGCTCTAAAGAAATGTAAAGATACTGCTCCAGGTTTGGATGGAATCCCGTATGCTATGATCAAAAACTTGAACGCAGCTGGGAAGCAAAGCCTTCTCCAGTTGTACAATAGCGTATGAGAGACGGGCCAATACCCTGATGGTTGGCGGGAAGCACTTATTATACCGATCCCTAAAGAAGGAAAAGACCCCAGTGATCCCTCTAGTTATAGACCTATTTCGTAGACCACCTGCTTGAGTAAGGTCCTCTAATCCATAATTAATTATAGACTAGTCTATGTTTTAGAAACGGGAGGACTTTACAGCCAGCATCAAGCGGGATTTTGCAGGTATCGTTCCACGTTGGATCAAATGAGCCGCCTTGAGGTCAACGGGCGAAACGCATTCATGCGTAGGGAGCTCGTGCTGGCCGTGTTCTTTGACCTCGAGAAGGCTTACGATACAACTTGGAGATATGCGATCCTGCGGAAGTGTCACGAATGGGTGTTGAGAGGGAAATTCCAAGGTTCCTTTGTGGCTTTTTGGAGTCACGAAGGTTCCGAGTGCGCCTGGGGTCTGTATTTTCGGACCCCACATATTAGAAAACAGAATACCACAGGGATCGGTATTAAATGTAACATTATTCACGATGGCGGTAAATAGTCTCGCCGAAGTTGTAGGAGATCCCAATCAAATATCTTTGTACGTCGACGACCTCGCCATTACCTATCAGGAAGTGATCTAGGTGAGGTCGGAGAAACCCTACAACAGGCAGTAGACAGAGTGGCTGAGGAGGCTGAAAGGAACGGTTTCAAATTTTCCAGTACTAAAACGGTGTGCTTACACTTCTGCAGATTACGCACGAGCACACTCCCCCCACATTATATTTAAAAGACAGATCAATCCAGTACAAAGAAAGCGTCCGTTTCCTGGCCCCATCTTCAATACTAAGCTAACCTGGCAGGATCACATAGATTACACTTACAAAAAAGCAAGGAGAACCCTCGATATATTGAAATTTCTTGGCAGCTATAAAAGGGGTACCGAGCGGGAAATCCTAAAGCGCATCTTCATTGCACTTACCCGCTCCAAATTGGAATATGGAGCGCCAATTTATAGCTCTGCACGCAAGTCACGCCTGAAATTACTAGACCGAATTTATAATGAAGGGATTAGATTATTCACAGGCGCCTTCCGGACCAGTCCATTACGAAGTCTCTATGTAGAGTCGGGGATGCTGTCTCCTCAGTTTAGAAGAGAACAGCTCACTCTGACCTACATCGCCGGAATATGGGGGAAGCGATTTCATCCCTTATTTCATACCATATTCGAGAGCCCACATGATGAAGAGTACCGTCAACAACGTTCGCAGACGCGACTCCTCGGGGTCCGAGCTAAGGACTTATTAGATGCGGAGGGAATACAATTTAGCCAAGTGTTGAGTTGGGGCTTTGCGCCTCTACCTCCTTTGCGTCTATACCCTCTGCAAGCGCCTGCATGGACTTGGCAATACATAAAAAAGAGGGAACACCACCCGTCGTCTATACACAAAAATTACTGGAACTTCTAAATTCTTATCATGACTCCGTAGGCAGTGCTGTGTACACGCAGGGAGTTAACCTTAGTTGGACACTCCCTCAGTATGCACAAGTGTTCACGGCTGAAATATATGCCATTTGCCAGGCCGTAAAGCTAATCGAAGATGAAAATTATAATAAATCATTAATATTGACGGACTCATTGAGTGCAATAATAGCTCTCCGGGATAAATTCTCGATGGACCCATTGGTGATAAATATTTTTAAATCATTGTACTATCTATGCGCACGTGGTCAAGGGATGACGTTCGCCTGGGTGCCGGGCCACATAGGAGCGTCCGGTAATGAAAAGGCGGACGAGGCGGCCAAAAGACCAGCCTCTCCAAATGCTATAGATGTCATCCCTGTACGTCCCACTGACATACAAATTTATATGAAATATATTATAAACAGAAAAAATGCAATCATAGTGGGACAACACAAATGAAAAGTTAAGAGATATCAGACCAATGTGCGAAGTACTTCAGTCGAGAATTTCTCGCGGCATGAATCAGTAATACTGACGAGACTAAGGATAGGTCATACACGTGTGACACATGGATACCTCCTTGAAAGAAGGCCGAGGTGCCATCGATGCCGAGAAAGGCTAACGGTGGCGCACGTACTGGAGGGGTGTCAGGCACTGCACAGCCAAAGGGTAAGAGCAGGCCTGCCACATGACAAGCGCGCTATTCTGCAAGAGGGTTCTCCTTACATCAGGAGGCTATTTACATTCTGAAAGATATGAATGTATATAATAGTATTTAGACTAGAAGATAAGTTAGGTTAAGTAAAATGGGTGAAGGAATATCGAGTACTTCACCCAATTAGGTTAGTTATTTTATAGGGAAAGGAATATCAAGCACTCTCCCCTTGAGTGAACGTTTAGAATGGATGTATTTATTAGTGAGAATGTATTTATTAGTGTGAATGTATTTATTAGCGTGAATGTATTTATTAGAGTGAATGTATTTATTGGCACGAATGTTGGAATGAATGATTACGATAGGTGCATCTCGGGGTGAAAGAAAATTTATAAATTATACCCCATTAGGTTTAGTTTATTGAAGGTTAAGTCCATTAAGGGTGTAATTAAATTAGCTTATACATTAAATAGCCTCCTTAATTGTTACTTATATACTACTTAAAGTTGATATAATATGTGTCAAAAAAAAATTGCTTTTGGTTTTGCATAAATATACGGATTTAGTAGGATAAGGGATGGCACAAACAAGATTCCACACTCCACCTCGTCGATTAGTTTGATGGTATAAGAGCGGATGTGTGGAAAGAATTGTCTTAATCAAATGCTCCACACTACCTTGCTGTGCAAAGTACTGTGGTGGATGGCAAATGAGATTAACATGTGCCATCCCAGCTCGTGTGACCACAGATAGAGAGAGAAATAATGTTCAAGGAGCGTTAATGGCCAAGGCAGTCGAAGCGCCAAAAAAATAAAATAATAATAGTAATAATAACAGCCTTTATTACCAATTATAAAATGTACACAGAAACTACTTAAATCTAAATTTAAAATACATAAGTAAATATCTCTTTAAAATGAAACTAATTCTTACAATCTGTTTAAAAATGGAAGCAATAAACTGAAAAATGAAAGCCTAAAGTAACAAGAACAAAATAATTTAATTGGGAACCAGGCCCATCTTAGGGACTTGTGTCTTCCAACCATTCTTGTTTTGTGCAGCTCTGCTCCACAGTACCCCACAAAATTTACCCAGATTATCCTTCTACCTCAAGAACTGTCTTCTTCTTTTCCTTGTTTTAAACAAGGAAAAAAACAAACTTCGGATACAGAAACCTATCACTTTTGTTTGCAACATTTTTCGAGAAAATTTATTTAAGAGGGGGTTTGGGGATTAAGCTTTTGCCCAAAAGTGACTTTGTTAAGTTAAAAATTTTTCCGATTGATATAACATCGAACCCAACTAAACTCTTGAGAATTATAAGCTTGAAAAAATGTGTCATTTATGAATGTGTAAATTGCTGGAGGAAGAAGTCATAAAGTCGCATGAATGTTTCACATCAGATCTTTTTTATCTTCATATAAATTGAAAACCAATTTTATACTGAAATTTGCAGAAAAAATATAATATTTAATACATGAGTAAAATATAAACTTTAAAAGCATTAAAAAGCAATTTACTCACTGTTTAATAAATACTTTCGTGTTTTCAAAGTACTTCAAATACAAATATTTCCTGTGAAACTTCAATTATGAACATTTGAAATGATCGCAGTACTCAGACAAAATACAACGAGCCTCTTCAATAAAACTTTGTTAAATTTTTACGTTTTAAAACATTGATTTGCCAGTAAATTGGGTAAATTCGAAGAATGTGTTCAATATAAAGGTATAAAAAAAACCCTACGGCGCAACAGCCCATGAAGGGCCAAGGCTCTTGCCAGACGGCAATTTGAATGGGAGATGTGTGCTAAGCACGCCGCAGTTCCTACGCCGTTTACTTCCGGCCTTCGCTACCTAGGACACTACTAATGTAGCTTCCCACTTTTTATCACGATGCTGGGTCACAGACTTTGCCCTCACGGGAATCCAATCCTGAATTCTCACAGGAAAGGCGAGTGCGCTAGCTACTTGACCAACGCGTGAGGACATACAAAGGTATGCGCAACACTTAATATTTGTTAAATATAGCAGTTGATTAAGTCGTTTGTTAAAATAAAATGTTTTTTGTTTTTCATTCTAACCTTAAATTTAAATATGTTGCTTCACATTTGATTTCTTCATTTAATTCATATATTGTCCAAAGAGTGTCTATCCTTGGCTACCTTATTAATTTTCTAATCAATAAAAATAAATTCAGAATAAACTTGTATAGAGAACAATAGACAATTGATTAAATTTAAAAGAGTATTTAATCTGTTTGTAAAGTGTAATAAAATTACGAATAGTTATTGTCGTCACTTTCTTTCTCTCGCACTGCCATTCTCTCTCTGTTCCATTCTACCTGGAGGGGACTTGAAAACTTCAAAAAGAACTTTTCGCTTAAAACAAGCAAGATAAACAAAGAAACGAATTATAAGGATGGAACTTAAAAGAGCAATTTATAATATCAAATTAATATTACTATGTTAATTATTTAGTGTGTGTGTGTGTGTGTGTGTGTTTGTTGGTGAATGACATGTTGATTACACCCAGCTTATTTCATAATACCTTAGACAATGTAAGTGGAATAATTAACTTGTGCACATGAATGCCCTCCCTTTATATAAAATTGTAAGGTAACAAAAAAAAATCTGGCGTGGAACACTCACTCGGTTCTCTCATATTCCATTTAATACAATTTAATCAACAATTTTTTTTTTAATTCCAACATTTAAAATGTTTACTTAGGCTGGGCATAAAAAAAGCGGTAGGGGTTTTACTTGTATGCCTGAGCTTCTTTTGTAGAGCTCCTTATGTCAGAGGAGGGTGCTCCTACACTATCCCTATCGAATGAAAGTCACGTTAAAATGAAATTATTAATTAAACACAATATTAAATTCAAATCATTGAACTAAAACAAAATGGAGTATTTGAAACAAATAGTTAGCATTAATGTTTACAAGACTTCACTAAAGTATTCAATTATATCCATCAGCTAAATACTGAATTAAATTATAATTGTACACAGACGTTTTAGGTACACTCCCTTATCATCTCGAGCCGGAAAACGAACCACCTTTCCAGTTCGCAAGATCATCTGTGGTGGAGGGATTGAATGTCCTCGCTGTTGTATCTACCCTCTTCTCTGGGGTTTGTCTATATTTTGAGGAGAGTGAGACTAAGTAGGCAGACTCGGCGGTAAAGAAATGTGCATGCTAAGGCGAATACAGTTAATATAATTTATCATGTAAAAAATTAGTAATTAATGCTTTTAATAACTAGTACTAGTAATTAAAACTAGTAATAAAAACAATACTTCCTCTTACTACGAGTAAGAGAAAGTAAAAAAAAAAATTAAGTAAAAAACAAAATAGAATTAGCAAAATAATAAATTATAAAATAGAAGACGAACCTTGGAGCTTTAGCCAGGCCAGTGAAATAGACGTATGGGCGTTACTAGCTTTCACCGACATAACGGTTATGTTGCTTGTTATTGCCACAGCAAGTCTAACCCCCCCTTTAGCTGATAGTGAATTCTAATACTCTTACTACATGGACCAGAGCAGTTTATCCCCTTGATGCTAGGCGCTTGATAATAAAAGCGAACAGTAAGGTAAAGCAGTAAATTTTACTTGCCTACTTCATTATACTATAAAGTGTTTGGTTGTTTAATGGTGAACGAATATAGGTGAAGTGTGTATGTGTGTTTTTAAGACGCAGAGTCCCCAGGACATGAGCCCATGGGACTAAACCTCTGGGTAAGAGTAATGCCTCAAGAGAGAGAGAGAGAGAGAGAGAGAGAAAGGAAAGACTGGAAGCCTGGTAGAGAAGTTACGGCAACGAAGACACAAAGGTCTTCATTTATAAAGTGTCACCCTCTAGCGGGCGGCCAAGTAATTCATGTCCTCTCTCCGTCCATACTTTACTACAACTTAATTCTATGTCCGTTACTTCGGACTAGCAAGTTAGAAACAAGAGACTGGGGTCTTTATGAGAATGCTAAAGGTGTTTAATGAGTTTGGATACGCTTCCTCCATTCAAGCTTCTGAATTTGAATATATACATACGGCCACTAGTTCATCTAATTAATGATTACAAAATGTGATGTCTTTGTGGCATTAATAAAGATATAAATTATATAATAATTAATAAAAAATTATAACATATTAAAAATGTTAAATTAAAGGTGATTATGGTAGATATTGATTAAAACAGCTGATATATAGCAAGATGTTAAAGTCACAAATAATGAATGGTTCATTCAAAAAGTTTTTGGCTCATTCAAGTAGTTCGCTACAGTGATGGAAACTGGTGGAAACATTCTCCACGTCTTTGATCAATAAGAAAACCATTGCCTATACTTAATACAACCAGTATTACCTCAACTCCACCACTCCTAGGTTACAAATCGGAGGAGCATTGAAAGATATTCGGGGAATTAGAGAAAATCCCAAAACTATGTATGGAAGCAGATCTGATGAACCCAACTATAGATATGGACCTTGACTACCACACTGAGCCTGTTACACCCCTAATCCTTTGGGGCGGACAACAGTTGCCTTGGCCAGCTCAGGGAGAAGGGGGGTAAGCTAGAATGGAAAAAAAAAAGAAGGAAAATACCAGGTAGAGGAAGATAATTTTGAATAACACTGGCACTGGGTGGAGAAAGACAAAAATAAACCAATAGTGCTTCAGTAATGCTGAATTAAAAAGGAAAATAGCAAAATAAAAATAAAAAACGGGCGAAATATTTAGAAATAATAATTAAAAAAAAGAAAAAAAAAAGTAAGTGATTGGTGAGCGTCGAACTTGTAAAGTTAACGGCCGTAGGCCGGTATCCTAACCATTACACTACCTGTGTGTTGCGGTTATAGCATCTCTCCAGCAACTATACCAGCTATACCTCTCTTCCACGTGGAGCACTGGTAGCAACTTCCCATCTAGGTTATAATGGTTCCCTCACACTCGAACAATAGTTAGGAAAATAATATCCACTTTAAAACAATCTTAATAGAATACAATATTTATTTACAATAAAGAAAACACAAAATAAAAGACATCCAATCTGGGAAATACAAAACAAAAACAAAAACTACTGTTAACAAAACGAAAAAGAGTACTCCTAAAATAAGGCCAACGCTCCACTCTTCTTTTAAAATTAAATAAAATAATCTTAATTTTATATTATACAAAGAAAAAAAAGGAGGTAAGGAATACAATAAAGGGTTGCGCAGTTAATTTAAAAAGGAAAGAAAAAGAGTTAAGTTAGTTCATAAATTTCAGTTGTAATGGTCACACCTTTCCAACACCAGGCCTGGGTTTCACTTTAATTTTTTTTTTTTGATGAGGTTCACACACTACAAATGACCCACCTTTTTGGGGTTTCAGAGTCCTGGCCGCTCCTCAGCTTAATCCGGTTAACCGCAAAAGTTAATATTCTTCTGAGGTTGCCAAATTTTTCGTCTTTTCTTGACTCTGAACACTTATCACTTGGTCGTCTCTCTGATCTGACCTTGACTCTCTTATTGCCAGCTGATGTCTCCCTCTTCCATCATGCCCTCCTCCACTCTTCACTCCATCCATGCTTCGTCCGTCTGCTGCTGCTTCCTGCTGCCTTGACTTATAACTAACTAACCTAGACCTAATTAACTACAATAAATCTACCTTAATTTCTACTTCCTACTTCTCTTCGCTTATTCTAACTTAAACCTAAACTTACCCTAACTTACTAGCTACATCACTAACGTATTACTTACTAATTAAGCCTTACAAATATCCTAAAAAGAGAGGCAGAGCAGGCGTAGCTGCCGGAGAGAGCACTCATACTTGAAACGCTTTTTTTTTTCGTAGCAAACTCTCCCTCTTCCTCGGAAGAAAGAGAAAAATACTCGTAAGGGTATTGTGGATTAGGACTAGGAAGGATGAGGTTTTAAATCTTTTGTATGCCAGATGCCTATCGGTATTCCATCCAAGTTTTCTAATAGATAGGATGCATTTCCTGATTTGCTTCTAACTCTGCATTTAATGTACTTCGGTGCTAGCTTGCTTGAATGGTATTTTCCTGCATCCGATTGAGAAAAGTTCTTTCTCCATACAATGTCGCCGGGTTGGAAATCCTGTGGTCTCCTTCGGAGATTATAATAGTTCCTTGCTCGCTCGTACGCTTTTGCAAGTCGTTCCTCTACTTCCTGTTGTATCTTCCCCATACTCTTCAGGTTACTGGCATGAATCTTTCTGCCTTCTATCTCCGGCACTGTGTCTTCTATCTCTAAACTGCCATATGTATCACCTGACCTTGGTAATTCCCTTCCAAAGTTAAGGAAAGCTGGAGTATATCCGGTCACCTCATGTTTCGCTGTCTTCAGGGCAAAGGCGAGGTGAGGCAGTAGTTTGTCCCATTGCCGGTGGTTGTCCTTCACGTAGGCGGACAGCATACTCTTTATAACTCGATTTGGTCTTTCTGCGGGATTCGCCTGCGGGTGATAATGGGGAGTGTACCACAATTTAATGCCATATTCCTCCGCCTTCTTCTTGAATTCGGCACTACGAAATTGCGGACCATTATCGCAGATTAAGAGTTCCGGTGCGCCGAACATTAGGATAACTTCTTCCTCGAGGTATTTGGTCACAACTCCAGAAGTGGCTGTCCTCATGGCTTTGATCACTGTATACTTTGTAAAGTAATCTGTGAAGGTTACAATAAATCTATTTCTTGAAGTTGACATCGGCAAAGGTCCCATGATATCAGCCGATACCATCTGCCAAGGTCGGGTGGCCTTCTTCTGGCTTCCCATTAATCCTGCCTTACATTGTTGCAAAGGCTTTGTCGCAAGGCATGTCGGACAACGCTGCACATACTTCGCTACTTCTGATGCCATGCCAGGCCAGTAGTATCGATCTCTTAGTCTGGCTAAGGTTTTATACGTACCTAGATGTCCTGACAGCGGTTTATCGTGGTACTCTTCTAAGAGTACTCTCCTTTGACTTTTTGGCACCACAAGTTTCCATTGGGATGTACCATCGATGCTGGTTCGTTTATCTGGAACTATTTTCCACAGCTTCCTTCCTTCTCGATACCAGTTCGGAAATTTCTCTGACTCTCTGTCAAGTCTATCTAACATTTTCTCATACCATGGATCGAGATCCTCATACGATATTGCCACTGCCGACAAATTTTCTTCATGGATCCGTGAGAGCGCATCGGCGGCTGCATTCTGTTTTCCGGGCCTATGAACAATTTCAAAATCGTGCTGCTGTAATTGTAATGCCCACCGGGCCAATCTCCCTTGGGGATCTTTCAAATTGTTGAGCCACTTGAGGGCTTGATGGTCTGTGATGACTGTGAAACGTGCCCCTTCTAGATATGGGCGGAATTTCTGCACTGCCCAAACGACTCCCAAACATTCCTGCTCAATAGTGGAATATTTGCGTTCGCCAGCGGTCAAGGCGCGACTTGCATAAGCCACTGGTCTCTCACCTTCGTCATGCTTCTGGAAAAGTATAGCTCCCAAGCCAGTTCTTGATGCATCCGTTTGGACGAAAAATGGCTTGTCAAAATCAGGGCATGTCAGGATAGGTGCTTCAATCAGCCTTTCCTTCACGGCTGTCATCGCTCGATCATGCTCTTCTGTCCATTGCCATCGCTGTCCTTTCTTGGTTAGAGATGTCAGAGGAGAAGTTAAAGTTGAAAAGTGAGGTATAAAGCGTCGATACCAAGAAGCTAAGCCAACGAATTGCCGCACTTGCTTCACTGTGCACGGAGTAGGGTAAGTCATTATTGCTTCTACCTTTTCCGGATCCACTTGAAGTCCTTTCCGGTTTACTACATAACCTAAATACTTCAATTCGGGACGGCAAAACTTGGATTTTTCCCAATTTAAGGTCAGATTGGCTTCTTTCAACCTTTTCATCACCTCTTCTAGAACTCGCATATGTGTTTTAAAGTCCTGGGAGACCACAATAATGTCGTCTAGATAGACGAAGACATAGGGCTCCAAGTCTCCACGTAACGCTTCGTCAATAAGCCGTTGCCATGTTGCTGGACTGTTGTGTAAGCCGAACGGCATTCTTCGAAATTGGAATAGACCTCTATTCGGTACCGTAAACGCTGTCTTCTCCTTAGAATCCGGTGCCACAGCGATTTGCCAGTAGGCGCTTTTAATATCAATGGTTGATAAAAATCTGGCGTCGCGTAGTCTATCTAGGATAGTTGTCACATATGGCAGGGGATAGGTGTCCCTCTTCGTTACTTCATTAAGTTTCCGGTAGTCAACACAAAATCGTACGGAGCCATCTGGCTTCTTTACTAACACTACCGGAGACGACCATGCGCTTTTTGACGGCTCCACAATTCCTGCAGCAAGCATGTCGTCGAGTTCTTTGTCCATAATGGCTTGCACATGGGGGGACACTGGGTAATATCTTTGTTTTATGGGTCGACTCTCCCCTGTGTCAATTACATGTTCGACCTTGCAGGTTGCGCCTAGCTGGGCTGGATTTGTTCCCTTCCACTTCTTAATCCATTGCCCCAGTTGTTCCTGCTCCCACTCTGATAGACTATCTTCGCAGAGAAGAGAAGCTATTACTTCAGATGAAAGCTGATCCTCGGCGAAACTCCATTCTCCTTTCGCGATATTAGGTAACAGGCTCATCTTTTCCCAAAAGTCAATTCCAAGAATGATCGGACTCGTGAGGTGATCTACCAATAGGAATTTTACAATTTTCACCTTACCCTCAAGTTGTACTGGTAGGGACACTCTTCCCTGGACGGCTAATCGATTACCTCCAGCTGTCGTCACTCTTGCTCCAACTTGCTTTTCAATTGGCCATTCAGGTAGTTTCAGCTCATCCCAAAACTTTCTGCTAAGGAACGAGCGGGAGGCACCCGAGTCGAGTAATCCCACTACTGACCTTCCTAGAATGCTTACCTTCAAGTGTGGGCGGCGATCTCCATCTTTATGTTTTTCCATGAGCCTGTATTCTAAACCGGAGCACATAAATTCATGCACCACCTGCACCCAAGCTTGCCATTCCGGATCACAGCGTTTTAATCCTGGGTTGCTTGTTGAGGAGCCGACTCGGTGGTAATTGACGACCCCTGAGAATCGTTTCCCGTCTTAGGGCGATACGAACATCTGGTACAACTATTTGTGACAGCATTCTGGAGTCCGCAACGTTTGCAAAACCGCTTGAGAGGAAATCCGCAATTTTTAAAGAGGTGTCCTACCTTGCCGCAATTCCAGCAAACCGTACCTCGGGATGCTGCTGCTCGGATTGGTGGTTTAATCGGTTGCGTTTTTACTTCGCACAAATGAGGAACTGGTCTCTTATTAACACGATGGCCCAATTCAGGCTCGAGAAGTCCTTTAGTAGGCGGCTCCCTGTATCTTTCCGCTCTTAGTGTCCAAGTCTCTAATCTGGTTAGAACCCGTTCTAATTCATCAATGGTCGAGTAATTGGACTGTGCCACAAAAGGCAAGTGATCTCGCTTAAGGTTCCTCTCTATTATTCTTAGTTTTTGGGCTTCTGAGAGTGGTTCGTTCAACCTATTAAATAAACACTTCATCTTTGCTAAATACACCTTAGGCGGTTCGTCTGACCCTTGTGCCCTCCTTCGAATCTCCTGCAATAACCTGTCGTCATAATCTGGATCTTGAAATGCCTCCTTTAGCTGTTGCACCAATTCGTCCCATGATGCTGTTCGATTTCGGTTTGCTCGAAACCATATCTTGGCAGTGCCTGAAAGTAAATCTGAAGCCCCTCTGAATAAATCAGCCTTAGTTAGACCTCTAGCTGTCATCCGTCCTTCAACTTCCTCCAGAAAATTTGATAGAGTATATCCTGTACCATCTCCTGAAAAGGTTAAACCCCATTTATATAGTTTCGGGTCCCTTGAAAAACTATCTGATGGGCTATGCCGGGGAATAGCTCCTGATGTTGATGGACGCTGAAAATAAAGCGTGGACGCTGGTGGGGGATCGCGCTTTCTATTACCTCTAGCAGCGAGTTCCTCTTCTACTTCCTCATCATTTTCATCTTCTATGGGTAAGGCAAATAAATCAGCCCCACTCCTGGGGCTAGACCCATGTCTACTGACAATGGAGGAGCCCCTTTGGTTTGTGCACCACCTGACTCGCGGAGTTCATTCCAAAGATCATGGACTCTGTCTATTAAAGCATCGATTCTTTGCTTCAATTCCCCTTCGCGAGGCACTCGGTTCAGCCTCTGATACAAATGCCAAGTTCGAGTATCTAAGCGTTTGATCTCGCTGGAATCCGTAGTATCGTCAACATCATCAATGGCCTGTCTCAAAAAATTATATTTTTTCTCACCAATCGCTAGTTCTGAGGATGCATCTAAGTGGGCTACGACTTCTGGGTCGGGATAAACATTCTTAGCTAACGCAGTGTGTAATCGCTTACGGAGCTCGGGACAAGTACCTTCGTGTTTTAAGTTTCTGATTTGTAGTTCATACTGGATTTCTTCCTTAACTAATCTATATACGTCCATTTTAATCAGTAAACATAAGTTGAGTATACTCGAAGAGACTGACATAAACTATTGAAGACGTGAGTACATCTGTTCAATGAATAATATATAACTGCCTCAATCTTGCATAAATCTATCTATAGAAAAACTATAGCAATGTACTTACTTCCGGTCTAAATGAATACCTCAGAATGTGTAATTAAGAATGTTAATTTCAAGCCTCCACGTTCGGGCGTCAAATTGTTACACCCCAAATCCTTTGGGGCGGACAACAGTTGCCTTGGCCAGCTCAGGGAGAAGGGGGGGTAAGCTAGAATGGAAAAAAAAAAGAAGGAAAATACCAGGTAGAGGAAGATAATTTTGAATAACACTGGCACTGGGTGGAGAAAGACAAAAATAAACCAATAGTGCTTCAGTAATGCTGAATTAAAAAGGAAAATAGCAAAATAAAAATAAAAACGGGCGAAATATTTAGAAATAATAATTTAAAAAAAATTAAAAAAAAAGTAAGTGATTGGTGAGCGTCGAACTTGTAAAGTTAACGGCCGTAGGCCGGTATCCTAACCATTACACTACCTGTGTGTTGCGGTTATAGCATCTCTCCAGCAACTATACCAGCTATACCTCTCTTCCACGTGGAGCACTGGTAGCAACTTCCCATCTAGGTTATAATGGTTCCCTCACACTCGAACAATAGTTAGGAAAATAATATCCACTTTAAAACAATCTTAATAGAATACAATATTTATTTACAATAAAGAAAACACAAAATAAAAGACATCCAATCTGGGAAATACAAAACAAAAACAAAAACTACTGTTAACAAAACGAAAAAGAGTACTCCTAAAATAAGGCCAACGCTCCACTCTTCTTTTAAAATTAAATAAAATAATCTTAATTTTATATTATACAAAGAAAAAAAAAGGAGGTAAGGAATACAATAAAGGGTTGCGCAGCTAATTTAAAAAGGAAAGAAAAAGAGTTAAGTTAGTTCATAAATTTCAGTTGTAATGGTCACACCTTTCCAACACCAGGCCTGGGTTTCACTTTAATTTTTTTTTTTTGATGAGGTTCACACACTACAAATGACCCACCTTTTTGGGGTTTCAGAGTCCTGGCCGCTCCTCAGCTTAATCCGGTTAACCGCAAAAATTAATATTCTTCTGAGGTTGCCAAATTTTTCGTCTTTTCTTGACTCTGAACACTTATCACTTGGTCGTCTCTCTGATCTGACCTTGACTCTCTTATTGCCAGCTGATGTCCCCCTCTTCCATCATGCCCTCCTCCACTCTTCACTCCATCCATGCTTCGTCCGTCTGCTGCTGCTACCTGCTGCCTTGACTTAGAACTAACTAACCTAGACCTAATTAACTACAATAAATCTACCTTAATTTCTACTTCCTACTTCTCTACGATTATTCTAACTTAAACCTAAACTTACCCTAACTTACTAGCTACATCACTAACGTATTACTTACTAATTAAGCCTTACAAATATCCTAAAAAGAGAGGCAGAGCAGGCGTAGCTGCCGGAGAGAGCACTCATACTTGAAACGCTTTTTTTTTCCGTAGCAAGCCGTATCCGAGAAAAACTGAATCGTAGTATATACAGATGGATCTAGGGCCTGTGCCTCTGTCGGAACTGGTGTACATATTAAGTGCGTTGGTAGTACCCCGTCAGTCTTTCTGTACCGGAGCAGAATGGGGAGAAGAATTGCAAAGTTCTCTGATAGTCAGCCCGCACTAAAAGCTTTAGAAGTGTACTCATCAGGTCGAGGATTATTAAGAAATGGAATGTCTGGCAAACCGTAATTGCCTTCGTCTAGGTAGAGCACTGGGACACTAGTATGAGATATGGCTAACAAGGAATCACATGCATTCCATCGGAAAAACTTTACGCGCCAGAGGCACTCCAAGATTCAAACACTCGCACAACTTATACCTCCTTGGCAAAACAAAAGCAGAGTTAAGAAGAATGTCGCACAATCAGAATTACGATTTTTTTCTTCTTCAGTTTTGTGATTTTCTCAAAACTTGATAGATTTTCTATAAATTTATATTGGAAAATGCATATATATAAATCTAACAGTGTTATTTGAATAATTTTTTTCCCAGGCAAATTGATTTAAGTCGATTCTGGAAAACCTGTTACCTTAATGAGCAAGCGTTATCATTTAATAGAGCCTCACTAAACTGCTAGACATTTGTATCTCTCTTGTTTATTGATAAGAAACCCTCTCCCACTTTTAATGTGGTTAATTGTTAAAGTGGGGATTTTTAAAGGTTGAGTAAAACTCCATTTACAAGAAAATTGTCAATTATATGGTGTATAGTAACTACAGCGAAGGAAAGTAGTGTGACGATTTTTTTTCTATATTGGGGGGGGGGGGGCTCACAAAACAGATTATATTTTCGGTAAAAATAGAAATAGTAACAAAGAATTTAACTATTATATATTTGAAAAATGAAGAAGAAAAACCGATAACTAGGTTGACGTATTTTCTAACGTAATATTCAGAATGAGTAGAAAAATCTGGATAATGGAAGATTCAATGTATTTCACTTTTTTGTACTTGTTAAAATATAATTGTAAAATTTATCTATTGCTAAAAATATACTAACAAATATAATAAATTTACAAAGAGAAAATAATAAATAATTGATATTTCTCCGTCAGTTTGTTTTCTTTTTAATTGATTACATCGGCTACTTTGACTATTTTTTACCTTTTTATTTATTTATTTATTTACAATGTAGGGGTTTAGAGCCTTTTATACTTTAAATCACTGCATAACGAAAGTTAGAAATTAAATTAAAAAAATAATAATAAAGTAAACAAAATATTAGATTAAGGAAATATATACAGAGTTTACACAGAGTATATTAATACCCAGATGTTGGAGACGGATAAGTGGACTATTGCTGCTGGAGTGGTGGTTGATAAAAAATGGTTTGTGATGTCTGACTTGATAAGTGGGCGATTCATGTTGATGAGGCTAACGGACAATAATAGATGGACTGTAGGAGTTTAGGACAGGAATAATAAATCTGCCATTTTTCTGCGTACGTATAATGGTATTAGGTGTAACATATCGAGTGCGGAATCACAGTCATCATCTTAAGGAAGGCCAAATTTATAGAGGGCATATTTCAATAATCTTCGTTAAACATTCTAGATTTAATTTCTTTGTACTTTATATAGTGGAGACCATACTGAGGAGGCATATTCAATGTGGCTTCGTATATAGCTGCAATAGAGGGGTTTGTAAGTATAGATACTTTTGAAGGATTGGGTGTTACGTATTATAAAGCCTGACATCTAGAACGCTTTCTTTGTGATACTGTATACGTGAAAGTTGAATGACAATTCTGAGTCAAAGGTGATACCAAGATTAACTACTGCATCACATTTGTAATTTTAAAGCTAAAATATGGCATTTGGTCTTGTTTCTACATCAAACGGTATAGACCTTTTTATAATTTAAATCATTGCATAACGAAAAGTTATAATTTTATATAGGAAACCAAATAATAGAGTTAGTTTAGATATAGAAAGTTTACAGAGTACATCATAAAATTATAAATTATTAGATTAAGAAAATGTAGATGAAATGAAACGTAAATGTAATAAAGGAAACTATAAGTAATAAATAGTAGCTGGTTCGAGGACAAAATTTTACTCCCTCACCCACTCCCCTCACCTACCCCCTCACCCACCACTTACTCTTCTCCCCTCCCCCAACCATTAGCTACCCCTTCCCATCCCACCTTCTTTTTCTGTAGACAAATAGATGTTAATTTTTTTTTTTTTCTGAGGTCAGCAAAAGCGATCTCGCAACCTTCGCCATACAAGTCCATCACTTTTGGTAACTTGGGAATAGTAGTTTGCTTTAGATCCTTATACCTCACCCACATACTTCTCCCTCATCTCTCTCACTTTTTTCCCTATTTACATAAGGGCCATATTTACATATGTAGATATTTAAAGAGAGGCTCTGCCCCACGTACCCAGTCCAGAGTTCATTGACCTTTGCATTGCATTTTTCCATTCGTACAAAAGTTTATTAACCTCTATGTGAGCACAATGTTTGCAATATACTTCATTATTATATTTATTTATTTATTTACAATAAGTCTTAAAGAGAGAAACCCTCCACCCCCTCTTTGTTTATGATAAAACTATTTTTATCGATCAAGTATATTACCAACACATATATCCAATCCAATATAGTGATTTCTGAGACAGATACTTATGTAAGTTTTTTTGGGGGGGTAAACAATAAACTAAAACTTAATCTGTGCCTCCTTCTTATACACCATACTTATTTAAGATAAATCTATTTTTATCGATCAAGTATATTGACAACAAATATATCCAGTCCAGTATATTGATTTATGAGTCAGTTACCTGTGTAAGGTTTTGGTAAACAATTAAAACTTAAATCTCCACTTTCCTTGTTTGAGATAAATCTATTTTTTTTATCGATCAATTATATTTATAGAATCCAGTATATTGAGTTATGAGTCAGTCTTCTGTACGTTTTTTTTTTTTTTGTCAGCTTAACAATTGAAAAAATTGTGATCTAACGCATGTACGACGAAGTAGTGTACATAAATATCTGTTGTCAACACAATGGTTGTACAATTAAACAAAAAATTAAGGAAAGGAAAAACTAGGCTCAACGGGATTTTTAGTGTAAAGTTAACTGTGGGTATTTCACTTTCGTACTAAATTCCCCATATTTTAATCACTTTCTAAAGCTAAAAAAACGTACACTCAATTTACACACATACATTCGGCAATGTTGCAAAGTAGAGATTGTAAGTTTTCGGTTTTACAATATAAAAGTCGGAACGTCCTTATCTACAGATGTGACATGTAAGTAAAAAGCATATTTTTAAACACTTTTCTAATCTAAGGAGCCCTCAATTTACGTACTTAATTCCCCCAAAAGAGTGATCAGTTTCCAATGTAACTGGTAAATGAATTATTCTATAATTTTAAACATTTTTGTAATCTAATACGCATTTAATTTACATATATAATTCCCTTATAGAATTTATTAAATTAATGGGATTTTTGTTTTTTTATTTAAGGCGTGTCAACAGCGATGGCCATTCGGCACCCGGGAAAACTTCTAAGTGCACCTAGCCGGGCCCGGTACAGTGTTCTCTCGCTACAGGACAACATGCCCATCACCGAACAGTGAGCAGTAGAAGCTCCTAGGAAGAAAAAAAATCTAAGGGGTAAGCACTGGAGACTCGAACCCGGGACCTCCGCGTGTTAGTCCAACACGCTAACCACTGTGTGCTAATCCCTCCCTTGAATGGTATTTGGACATCACTAAATAGAAGTAACTGTATAGTGAATAAAACAGATTGTATTTTACTCCTAGAGTTGTGGATGTGCTATATGGTGTCATGGAATGATTAGACCAATTAGGAAATGTATTGTGTTAAATATCTGGGATTTTGGTCAGGTTTAAAATGTTAATATTTCGGGTGATAAAATCACTGCACACAGCAAAGTTGGATTGGACTACAATTAAAATTTGCGATAACCAAGGAAAAACGAGATGTAAAAGCTTATAAACCTATATTGCACAAAAACATTCTTAAGTTATGTAGGTTATCGTATGGCAATTATTGTGGGTTGCAATAACTGTTTTCCTACTAATTTCCAAGTTGAATCAGCTTTCCTCAACCTTTCTAAACATGTAAATAACTTGTTCTATTGTCTTACATTGTTAAACAAGCATAGGATATTATGCACTAAAAATATTTACTTTTTAATCGAAAATATTGGAACAAGTTAAACCAATGTTTGCAAAGTATAGGAAAATAGTTTCTAATCTGGGGAAACGATTGCATTATATCCAAATTCAAAATCTTCTCTCTAGAGCTGTGGACATTTCTTCCAGCACTAACGTCTATCAGTTTAAAAAATCGTTTGAGTGTTTAAAACAAACAAAACAATAAAAAAAATAGTGCAAACATACAAGTGTCTGGCCCCCAAACTTGTTGTAATTGGTACCGATTAGAAAGATAAATATATACTGTAGTCATTTGGCAGAAATTTATCAAAATATTCCCAAAAAATAAAAATAATTTTTATTTCTGTTTAAACTTGTTTTAACTTGTTTTTATTAGACGGAAATTATTACACAGAAGTATTTTTGCAGCGTCAGATCATTCCTAAACCATCCTTACGCTCCCTTGCACACACACGCACGCGCACGCGCGCACTACATGCTGTTAAGTGAATAATTTAAAGAAAAAAAATAAATGTTTCTCTATTTTTGCAATACAAAAGAAAAAAAAAAGGAAATAATTGCAACCATTAAAAGTGAAAATTGATCACCGTATTCTCTATCATTTTTCTCCCATAATACACAGATGTGTACGGTTCTATTATAAATAACACAAACATAATATTTTGTTTAATTACAAAATCCATCCCTTATACTACAATTTTATTTTTATTTTGTTAATATATACATAACTTACACACACAATACAAATCTTTCTTTTTATGTCTACTGGCAGTATGTTTTAACTTATCTAATTTAATTTATTTTATAGTCAAAATCTAAAGCTAAGTCTTGTATTTCTCTTACTAACCAGCAATTAGATCTGTACAATGTCTCCATATTTTCGATTTGTAGTATATATCGAAGTTTATTTCTATAAGTAACTAGTTTAAGGCCTACCAGACTTACTAGTTCTGTAATTATTCTAGCCGGTTGCATCATATAGGTAAGAAATGAAGGTTACCATACTTTCGGCGAAGCAGTTTCTGCGACCCCCACCACTCCTACCCACTCGAGGACATCCAAAGCTAAGCCGAGAATTGCCGAACATTCCTCACTTTATTTAAAATCCACATTAGTATTTGTTTGGTAGCCCAGTTGAAAAATGGGTTGGATATAATTTCCTCACCCACCGAGAAAGCATATTTAACATTTACTACGAATAGTGTAACAATTTACAAAGGAAACTCGTTTGCCAATATAGAGAAGATGGAATTTTGCATAGGCATGTGGAAAAATATGCAAGATACCGCTTTTACACAAGAGGAGATGGAGACGTTTAACGATATTACGATGCAAGAAGTAAAAGGTCGCGTTAAAGTTTCTGAGTGCAAACGGCTAGAAGAATTACCACAAGGAACAGAACTAGTAATTATAGGTCTTAAACTAATTACTCATAGAAATAAAATTCGATATATCGTATACTACAGTTCGAAAATATAGAGAAACCGTACATATCCAATTATTGGTTAGAAAAAGAAATACGAGACAGCTTTAGATTTAAACTATAAAATAAAAATTAAATTAGATAAGTTAAAACATACTGCAAGTAGACATAAAGAAAGATTTGTATTTTGTGTGTAAATATAAACAAAAATTTGTTACAATAGTCTTAAGAATTATAATTTCTGTAAATACATACTCGTATATACATTACAAATGAAAATGTCCTACTTTATAGAGTAAAAAATAGGATATGACAATATAGACTTCGTTTAGATAAATTAATAGTATGTACAGTTTCTTCCTCCATCCCTCCCCTTATTAGATAGAATTGACGGGTGTATTATTAAAATAATACTGTTCAGGAAGTGAACAGGGTAATTTTTATTTTATTTTAATCAATTGTAAAATTACAACAACTTGCGTCAGCGCCTTCAAAGAAGCCAACGCGCGGCCGGCAAGACCGCCTGGCTCCAGTTAAAGGGTCAGGAGGTACATCCGGAAATCGCCACTGAAAGAACCTAAATGAAATACCAAGTTTCAGCTTTCTTGCGAATCGTTTTTGAGTTGTGCTTCCTCCACCCACCAACAGATACATACGCAGTCCATTTACTAAAAACTAATTTTTCGGACTCAGGTGACCTCAAAACGTGCACTTCCGGTAAAATACAATTTTGAAAATTTGACACGATCGCAAATACTTTTTCTTAGAGTAAGAACAAGTAAAAAAAAAAACTTAATGACGTCATAATTTCCTAATTTAGACATTAAAGGTTCCAAATAGGTTTAAATTTAAACCTGTCCAGAATGAATTAGAATGAAATAGAGATGAATGAAATTATTGAAGTAGAAGAGCGGCAATGGTAACAGAACTGGCTGCCACCTGTATGCTAATAATACCAACTGTCTTTCATAAATAATGAAAATAGAATTAAACATGCCCGTAAACTTTTGCTGATGATAATAACGGCAGTTATTTCCCTGAAATTTTTCAATTGAAAAGGGTAATGATAACAATCAGATGGAACTAATATTTCATTGTATGTGGCCAGAACATACAAACGAATCAATTGTTGGTTTTTTCTATCGATTCAGATTATTATCGATACACATAGTAAATTAGAGGTTGGCCAAACTGTTCTATCATTCAAACAAAATGTAGGCGGGCACGCTCGCAGCCTACCAACGCGTTAGTATTAGAACAGGAAAAAACTAGTAGAATCATAAGCACGAGATGATTGTATACACAGATAATGGGATACTTCATTATGTTTATCAACAACGGCACACCCACACATAAAATCTACTTCAATACAAGGTGTCATCTTGATTAATGTACGATACTTTCGCTAAATGTTTTTTTTATTTATTTATTCTTTTTCCTGGGTATGGGCCGCCTTCTACAGAGAATATATAATGAATTATGTTTTTATATTTGGAAATTATGGTATCGCTACAACTAATTTCGTTGCTTGCTAATTTTCGTTAGCATAAAAAAGAACGTAACAATCGATATGTACAATGTAATTACGGACTTATAATTTAATGTTCAATAGTTAGATATCATAAGAGCTATATTTATCACTATATATTGGGATAATAACAAATTTTCCCCCCCAAAATATATATTTTGAGGTCCCCTTAGTAAGATATTATTTTTTTTTTTAATGAAAAGGTCTTTATGGTGTCTGACTGACTCTTTTTTAATTATTTATTTATCTTTGGTATGATTAAATATAGAATAATGATAATGGAAAAAAATAAATAAAACTACTAAACGATTGGTGGAACTACCCAGTGATCGCATTCCGAATCACTCTCTGTCACATGCTGTTAGATTCGAGGCCACTGACGCTTTTAGACAATGGGAAGGATTGTTCGGAAAGATCGGTAGTCTAGCGATTATTGGCTGATGGATATATATGGCAGGGCAGGATTTTATGAAGTTTCTTATATAGTCGGTGGAGAATGAAGGTCATTATGGATCGCAAGAATGGTGACAAAGTATGGAGCGTTAACAATGGTGCGCCGGATTTTTGTTGGATGGGATTGGGTATTGAGTTATGCTTAGCAGAACCCCTAAATTCTAATTCGTATGTCGGTTAGGTTTTAAGAACGAGCCACATATTAGTTGTTTGTTTAGTAATTCAGTTTAGGGCTGTCATCAAGTAGTCTACAGCGGTCATTTCAGTCAAATGGGAGGATTCAGAGGATTCCTTGTCAAGCGTTTGCCAATGAACAGCCCAAGTTGGCGGACACCATTAACAGGAAGAAGAGGATGTCCATTTTATTGGAGCACATATAATTTTCTTCAGGATAAAAGTAATGTTTTTACATTTTTGTTTATTCACCTTTATTCTTCATTTAAATCAATGTTAAACCATGTTTCCCGGAAGAAAGATAGGATTGAAGGTTTCTTGTTAATGTAAAGAATCTCCTATGAACGTGAAAGATTGCCGTATCATCTGGCTAGGTATCATCTGAATGGTTTGAGAATGAGTAGGAATGTCGACAGGGTGGTTGGAGGGGAAAATAAGACGAGCTCATGCTGAGAAATTATAAAGACCAGAAAGTTTCACCAGCAAGAAAGGGAAGGCAGAAATGCAATATTGCACAGATAAAAAGGAAGCCGGAAATAGTTCGGATAATAAGTAAACTAATAAATCATAATTTAGGAATAAATGATTTTAAGAATAATATCTTATGGTTACATATTACTCAACTCTACAATTAATAAAGGAAATACATAATATATCTAACATTTTTGTTTGAAATATGTTTATAGAAAGCTAATCTGGTGTGAAACACTAACACTTTTACTGCAATTTATTTAATATAGTTTTTATATTATTTATTTCACATATAACTGAAAATATACAAATACGAGCAGAAATATGAAAATCGTGCTTCCAGTAAACTGACTTTTTTCAAACTCGGAATTTCGACCTAACATTTAATTCTAATTAATATTAAGAAGGTGCTAAAATCGTATTATATTCAAATGGCACTTTAGAGGAAAGCCCAATGTCATCCTTCTCCCTCAGAATCCCCCTTAAATGAATATTTCCAGAAAAATGATTAAATTAGAAGTTTGTAGCTCTTTATGTGATTAGTTGATATGACAGGGTTAAAGAAAATCGGTGGAGCCAATTTCGGGAAAATTTGTGTAATTAGATGTTGAACACCGGTTTGAGTCCAGTTATGTATTAGGATGTTTATTATTCCCACTTTGTTTCTGTAGCTCACATTCTGAGCGCTATCTGTGGTCGGAGTGCACTGAAACGCTCTAGGAGCCAATTTTCATAGATGTTGTCGCGCCTTAAATTTAAAAAAAAAATTGTATAAATTCAAATCTATAATAGACAAAATATTTATATCCTTCAAAAAACTGGATAATGATTCATAAATTTAGAAAAAACTAAAACTCATACCAATCAAATTTAATATTCTGTTTTAAATGTTAATCTGGTTGTTGGAGTTTTGAAGATTCTTTGTTTTTTGATGACCATATTTATTAATTAAAAATGTAGCATACCACATATATTGAAAATTTGTAATACATTTCGAGTTAATTATTCAATTGTTTGTTTTATTAAGGTCATTGGCCAAATGTTTTGAACATTAACAAAGCTAGCATCACAAATTGACAAATTTTGCTGCATTACAAATTTCAAATTTTTGAAAACAAAAACATGTATGAAAAAACAATTGGTATAAAAAAAAAGTCCCAACAAAAATTTTATTTTAATTTTATTAGTTTATTTTATTTATTAGCTTGAATATATTTGACCTATTGAAGGATGTTATTTTTCCATTACAAGAAACTATAAGAACAAAAGGAACAAATAAAAAGAAAAAGGACATTAGCTTTAAACCAGTAGATAGAGCACTTCTACGTGAAATTCAAATTCAACTTTACTTAAGTAAGCTCTTTAGAAATGATAGTTGTTTATTCAAGCGCATACCAGTGCATCCTTAAAGCTGCCACTGTTGTAGCTACTTTTATTACTCTGAAGCTTTACCATAAGGCTTAATAACTCTTATATATATGTAATTCACTTTATTCGGCTTACGCTTAGATTTTTACTACTCTATTCGAATATGCTAGATAAAATTTAATTAGCCAAAAAAAAAAAATATATATAGTTAAAAGAATTATGGATTTGTAATATAGTGCTGTGCGCACTGCATCAGTCACTGGATGAAGATAAAGGGATGGTGTTTGTGAAAAGACCGAATCATTTTCAGAATCATAGAAATTGACAGAATATGAGCGAATTTTCATTTAGAAAGTAAATATTTCACACATTAATTATCCATTGTACATTCCAGATATCGTAATCTGTCGAGTAAAAAATACATTCTGGTTTAAGAACGCGAAGGACAACCGTTACATCTAAGAATTATATTGAATATTTTTAGACATTTATTTATAATTTTCTTTGATATGATAAACCACTGTTCAAAAGATATTTTAGTTACTGCAAGATACAAATTGAGTCTAACAAACCAGAATGAGCAATAGACAATAGCAAGGAACATTGGTCGATCACGCTGAAAGCATTTCTTTTCTCTAACTGTCACAAAAACATCTAAGTAAATGTGAGGCAGAAAGTTAATGAGTTTTATACCATTAGGAAATCCTAATAAAACACTACGCTATTGCCGCGAACACACCCAATTGCTTTAGATAAAAATTAGATATAGCGTCATTTTCTGACGCTACGTGTAAAAATTACATGTATTTCCAGTAAAAAAAAAATCATATTTCCAAAATTTCTGAAAATTGGTAACTTGCCTGCCGTAATTATGAACATCCTCTTCTTTTGGCAGATTCGCTGCTGCGCTACATTTGTTCAATACATTTCTACCTTTGCCGACCCTCCATAACTTAAAAATAATTCCCGCACCTAAACCAATTTACCACATCTTCTATGTTTATGTTAAGGCGCTATTTAGATATAAAACCCTACGGGGCAAACAACTTTTACCCCTTAGGAGTAGAAGAAGAAATACTTTTATCCCGTGGGACCATCCATAACACATACATATCAATAGACCCTGTTAAACTCTAGCCGCAGCTACCAAAGCCGCCCTATCTGTCATGTTAAGTAAATAAACGTGTGATGTATTGGGTGTGAGTGTGAATATAGGTGTGTGTATATAATATATTTATATATTTTCACGAAGGCTACTTTTTTGTATACAAAGTCCACTTCATCAATTTCTCTATATTTCTGTTACTTTTTTAACACATCACATTGATAAAATATATCGATTTTGAATAACGATTAAACAAATTAGAAGAAAGAATGAAATTGAGTACGATATTCTGATAGAGTACAAATTTTCATTGACCACATGATCAAAGTAAAAATTTTGTCCATAAAAATAATTTCAGTTAGTGTATCTGAAGAATCAAAGACAAAATTGAGACACTCTTAAATTTACATCTGTGAACAATACATCTCAAAAATGAAAAATCGCAGTAAGCTCAAACTTGGTATTCTGTTTAGTATCACTCCGACAATGGTTACAGGCAAAATCCATTAATCGGAAGTGCGGCTTTACTGAATGGATTTCTTTTTCAGTTTTTCGCGCATTTCTCAGAAACATAAAAGCTTAGATAAAAATCACAATCGCAAAAGTAAAAATTTTCACTTTTATTTGAAATATTTTTCCAAAAAAAATTTATTTTTGAGGGGTTTTGTGGGCCTCAGTTTCCTTTGAGTCCGCAACATTTCGGGAAAGCACCCACTAAACCCCGATAGCACTTAAATCAATGCCACAAATTCGCCAGAACCTCCCCTAATTTAATCAATTTTTCCCGATAAACATTTCAAATAAATGTTACAAATGTGTTCATTTTCGAAGAAAAACATCGAGCAGTCTTTGAGAACCCCCCCCCCCCCAGCTCAGAGACCTATTCCGCAAAGTCGCCTTTCCGGTTGACCCAATGTTCTTTAACCTTTGAATTCGATTAATGGTATTGTGTGTAACTAGTATGTGAAATATAATGATAATCATTTAGGAGGGAGAATGACGTAATGAAACCAATTGCCACTAAATTCGCTACACAAACTAAAAATCGATAGTTCTATGAACAACCGCATGGAGGCGCCACCATTGAGCCTCCATGAGCACAACCGCTGCACATAACACTCTTTGTGACACTCACTGCAATGTATTGGCGAATGAACTTCAACTTCGATAGCAAATCTCTCACCTACACACTGTCTATAGCAGTAAGAGAAATTAAATAAAGTCGCCTATCTGAGGGGCTTAACCGGGGAGTTTATCAGAGAACCTAAAGGAGTAAACATAAGTCGCTGCATCATCATACCTTGGAAGATCACTTCGCTAGCCACCCACTACTAGCTCATCACAGTTAGAACAAGCAAGAGTTCTAACTGCCATAACTGTCTTTAAGCGACTCACAACAATCAACGCTACACCATTCTAAAATTTATCACGCTATCAACCATCACTAAAATCATATTCGGTCAGTCACTCTACTCTTTATAAAACCTTCAATTATAAAGTGTGTGAGAGTTTAGTACAAGTTGGTGTATTCTTCAACAATTCATCATTTCACAACCAATTCCACCAACCTTTACAGGTGTTTTTAAAAAAAATCATTGTAGCATTTTCAAGAAAATAAAGAAATCTGGAAAGCAAAAAAAATAAATCAGTAAAGTCTCACTTCTGATCGCTGGATTTTGGCCGAAACTTTCGTATCGAAAGCGATGATAATATCTAAACGGAAGATCAAGTTCGAGCTTCCTACGGTTACTTTTTGTTTTTGAGATCTTTTTATTCACACCAAACACCACACAGTACCGACTATTGGTTAAAAACATTTATTCGTGTTTAAGGGACCTCGCAATATGTATTTCTTGTGAAAACTCAATTTCGAAAATCTGACATGATTGCAATACTCGAACTCTTAACAAGGGATAAAACTAAAACATCTGGTCCATAGGAATGAGTATAGATAGATTAAACTTGTAATACACACTTGTTATGCGGGTCAAGTTAGACTGTCTAGTTAAACTGACGATTGGGGACGTTGTGTACCCCACTCTGTTTTATGTCAGCAGAATTTTTCAATGTTGTTGAATGATTTTTTTTTGTTGATTGCATGAAATAAATTCAACGACAATCAACACAATACCATCCGCTCTCCTAGATAAATAATTGGTGACTTTCAAGGAAATTCAATTCAAATGCCTATCAACTTTTCACAGAAATGTTTCTGAAAAAACTGCGAAAAATTTAGGTCCTTTTAATCAATGAATTTCTGTTTCAATGATAAATTTCCTTGTGAATGATATAATTAGATTATTATAAGCGATATAAATCACTCTCTTTCTCTCTCTCTCTCTCTCACACACTCACTCTCTCTCGATGGATATTGCTCACATTCCCGTCCCAACATTCTACATGTAGAATGTAGGGACCTCTACATATGTCCATAGGCTTATACAAACCAGTCAAGTTCGCACCATCTGTTTCCATAGATACTTCCTTATTAATTTTATTATTATCAATATTATTATCATTATCATGAATTATTTACTATCTTTGTTTTTCACCACCTTCGCCTGACAGACTCGTATCCTCGCGAGTCAGCGATCTCTTGTCACCTTTCCCAGACTTATCATTATTACTAATATTAACATATGAATCTTACTGTCAGCCGGTGGTCCTTTATCATGAGATAAGCCTCCACCGTGCTCTTTCATCACCAATTCTGCTGTGTTGTGTTGTTTTTTGTTATTGTATTTTTTTATTTTCCCGGGTAATCTAAAATTTTCTTTTCTATTCGTACTTTAACCCCTTAAAAGCACAACCGCACTAAAATTATTAATTACAACTTCCCTAAACCTTGCAAAATTGCAACTTATAAAGAGCCCTCTAAATTAAACTTTATAATCCCTGTATATACGAGTATTTATGTATTTATTTATTGATTTATTTTTTAACTTTAATTTTGCTACTATCAGCAGGATTGCGCTACGAGCAAAAAATATACATATTGAGTGGAGAAGTTACCCAGTGGTATCACTCCAAAACAATATAAACTCACTAATCACTCTCTTCCCTGGAGGAGTTCGGGAAGTATTTGTGTGTGACTGTAGGTTTGGAATTTCCTATACTGCATTTGGACGACTTAGGCAATGAGAGATTGAAATTAAGGCCAGCATGTGTAGTTTGGTTAGCAACGTAAAAAAGAGCGTTTACAATGATTCAGAGAGTTTTGTGATTCTTTGGAGATTCGATCGTTTTGGTTGAACCCCATAGCTCCAATTCGGGCAATATATATTCATATCTTAGATAAGTTCTAAACTAAGTCTCCAAACAAGTACTTCGGTAAAAATTCAATGTCTAAAATTTGTTTGTTTTGATTATTTTTTTTTTTTTTAATTGAAAAAGAAAAGAATTATAAAGATAATAGATATAAATTTTAGTCTGAAATAAATACGTAATAAAACTAATAAAAATAAACAAAAAATTAATGGGTAGATAATAATTACGTAGAGAAGAGGTAAGTAGTATTTTCTTAGCCCGTCATCCGCTACCCGCCGAGGAAAGGGTGTAACGGTGGCGGAATATCGGGTGTTTGAAAATTGAATGGTATGAGGCGGGTGTCTCAGTGAAAGCGTAAGAGAGAAAGAGAGGGCGAGTATGTGTGTGAGATAGATAGATAGAGGGTGTTGAAGCAAGAAGGAGGGTTTGGTTTGAGTTGCGCGGTTTGTGTCAGTACATCCCCACTACTGACACCCCTAACTCCTGGGGGGTGTACCTTTAGACAGAGATAGATAGATAGACGGCGATGGTTATATGTATTGGCTGTGAGAATGAGAGAGCGTGATACGGTTATTTTATTTTATTTTTTCCTAACTGGAACAAGTATGTAAAGGGTGTAACTATGAGGTTTGTAGTGAGTATGTACATATATGTGTGTGTGAGAGAGAGGAACTGTGTGCGAAAGGGGTAAATCGGGAGGGTTTTGAAAACACACAGTAGGTTACAACGGGCGGACTTCAGCGTGGGCGGTGCTTAACACACAGAGTGAGCACACCAAGAGCGACAAAGAGAAATTGAGAGAGGGTCAGTGAGAGTGTGTGAGAGAGAGAGAAGAAACTTTAGAGGGTGGTGTGCAGAGGGGAAGTGAAATAGAGAGAATGACGGGAGGGGGACCTCTTTTAGTTCCCGGCCGCACATAACACCCCACACAGGAGTAGAGCCAGATATAGCACAACATATAGAGCGGTCCGCAGACATGCCACAACAGTGACCCAGTCCATTACACGACGACGACGACGATCACGTCAAAGAGAGGTGTTGTTGGAGGAGCGAACGAGCGAGAGTGTGTGCGAGCGAACGGGCGAGCGAACGGACGAACGAACGAATTAATAAAGTGGTGCAGTACTGTAATAACAACAAGAACAACATCAACAACAACAACCACAACAACATCTATAAGAAGAAGGATAACATCAGGACAAAACTCTATCGAACATATAGCAACAAATTTACAAATACAAGAAAGACAAAATAGTAGACATCTATACAGCAACAATCAAGAACAATCAGAGCAACTACAATTAGAACAGAATCAAGTTGGTGAAGGTATAATTATTATTGATAAAAAGTACAAGTACGAATTGATAAACTACAACCACAACAACTACAGTAACAATTACAACAACAACAACAGCAACAAGAAAAAGAAAAAGAAGAATAAAGTAAAAATTATGGCCGAAAGTGTAGCATATATGAGTGGCATAATGATATTGGTAATGATGACATGGTGTTTAGCGCAAGCCGGTTCGCATCGTGCGACCAGCGTTGGAGACCAGGATACACCCGCTTGGCTGTCCAGCGCTGCTGAACAATCCAGAGAGCACACACAAGGATCGCCGGCCGGATCACCAGAATTATTACCATCCGGTACGGGTGCATCCAATTCCAAGATGATGATACGGACAACTCGAGGAAATAGACCCTATGATGTACCACAAATCGGTGAGTAACTTTATTTTTTAAAAATCAAACTACTTTTCTCTTTTACTATATATTTTTATAAATATTTTAATCCATGCGTAAAGTTTTCCCAAAAAACACTATATTTCTTGTCCCCCTGTTCGGCAAAAAAAAACAAGCATTCGGTTTTTAAATTAAAAACTATATGATTAAAAATATACGGAAAAAAATTAGTACAACTAAAATCTTTTGATTTCTTTTACCGCCTTTTAATTTAAGCCACTGCCTACATAAATCTAATTATTCTATTATGTTCAATAGATATAGTTGGCACAATGAACATCCCGCCAAATATAATACAAATTTATTTATCAAATTTATGAATGAGTATATTTGTTTTTTATTTATTTCCTATCTAAGGGCTTATTTCATTCATAAAATTCCATTGATTATGTTTCTTTCTTTTTGTATGTCATAATAAACTATTTATAATTTGCCCTTTCTATTTATTAAAGAGAAGAGAGAAATCTGAATTAACTTTTTCCAGGAAAAATCGTATTTTATATGTATATACATTTTTTTTATTAATAAATTAAATGAAAAAAAAAAGTTTTTTTAGCTCCTAACAATGAGATGAGTTCGATATATAAATTTTAAAAATTATAAAACATCAAGTTTTAACAATCTGATTATTATGTGGGTATTTGTTTCCGCGTTTCGCCAAAGAGGTTAATTTTTTATATGTATGTATATTAGGGACATTCGCTTTACAGAGCAAAAATCAAGGAGCAAGCAAACAAAACTAACACAAAGCGCTCGCTATACAATGGGAGAAAAAACAATCAAATCTACAAAGTTGCAAAACTATAGACGGAACTAAAACATGCAACTGTTGCTTCCAAACTAGTTTTGTTGCCGTCGGTTCAAACTAAAGTAGTCTACACTCTAAGCTCACATAGAGTTGTAATTATTATTATTGTTTTTTTATATTTCAATTTACAAGCCCTCCCCACTTCCATTGTTTTTTATTCAGGATTTACATTCATAATTTTTGCTTTAATAATTATAAAAGATTTCACTGTTTGATCATTCAAATAATTTTGTAGCGTTATTGTTTCTAAATTCAACTTCTCTTTTAAATATAATAAAATTAAATTAATATAATTAAAAAATTAATGCAGCCGTATTTGATTTAAGATTCTCACAGATCTAAGACAAATAGAAATCTATATAACTATTTCAATTACTTATTTTCAGAACTAATTAGAATACAATAGTTTCTTCGAGGAAGGAAAACTTTTCTTCTTCAAATAAAATAATAATTGCGATAACTTTTAGTCGAAATTTATGAATAACTTTTAAAATATTATTTATTTAAGAAAAAAAAAATTATTAATATAGTGGGCCGTAAAATTTTGCGAGACGAAAAACGTATTTTGTGTCAAAAATATTTTGAAAAAATATTCTCAGATTTCAATTAGTAGCTGATCTTCTTGTTTTTCGCAATTTTTTTGTACAGACACACATTTTATTGCGTAACACATCTTGTAAGCGTAAAAATTATATAAAAGTAGCAAACTTTATATTAAGAAAAACAATTTTATGACGCACAAAAATTGGATTAATTTTTTTGACGGCAAATTATGCATTGGCATATACAGCGTCATGTAAGCATAATACCAGTAAGAATTTTTTTATTTAATGCGCGTCAACATCTACGGGCATTGGCGCCCGGAGCCTTCTCAGTGCACTGCCTTCTCTCGTTACAGACAACACTGTCCATCACCGGACAGTGAACAGAGGAGGTTCCTTGGAATAAAAAATCTAAGATAGCACAGCTGGACTCGAACCCGGGTCCTCCGCATGAGAGTTCAGTACGCTAAGCACTTATCTATTCCCTTATAAGTAATATTTATAAATAAATAACAGTGGCAGAAAAATGTTTCTTCCTTAATATGCAACAGATTTTGAATAATAATTCAAAATAAAGTTGAAAATCATAGTCGTACTTTGGTATCTACTGAAAGGTAAAACTATACTTTTATGACTGTAGTAACAATAATAAAGTTGGAAAATTCAATGAAGGAAAAGAATCAAAAACAAAAATACAAAGAGTTGGAAAAACTTTTCCAAGAAAGTAGATGAAATATCCATCTACTTAATAAACTGTGCTGCAATTTAGTAAACTCTGTTTTAGGTATTTAATCTCTTTTATTTAGAGTATTTCATTCAGTAAAAATGAATAAAAGAAAAATCTGTACATTATTTGGTGAATGAAAACGAGTTTTAGGTCTTGTAAAATTCAGAAGGGCGGTGACTGTCTCACAATCTTTCTCTCTCTCTTCTGGAGAAAAAAAAGGGTGTGCTTAAAGGAAACAAACTGGGGCAAGATAAATTTGCCAGAGTTTCTCTATTAGTGCAATTTTTTTTTACAATTTAACTGATGAAAATCGAATTTGGCTGAAAAAACTGTAAATTATCATGGATGAACAAATCAGTGATAAACTAGATAATTAAAACTCCATTAAAAATCAAATTTTTACTGGGAATAACTTAAAGAAAATCGTCTAAGCTGAAAAATTTCAAGTTCTTGCTGAAAAAAATACGAAAAAACATAAAAAGCAAACAAAACAAAAAAAGAGAAAACAGATAACGCTTACAAAATTCTTTAAAAAACAAGAAAATAATAATAGAAAGTAATGAAAATAATCATATTATACGGTCTTGGAGGCCCTAATGGTGATGATGTATAATTCTTTTCTTTTTGAACTGCAAAACCTAACAAAGGATTGGAACTATCAAAGCACAAACTAAAATAAGTATAGATAAAATAATATATATATATATATATAAAAAAAATTAATCATGAGCAAGCCTATTATTAGTCTTCGTACTATTTATGAATACCGCTGCCTTAAAAAAAAGAAGCTATTTATCCGTTACCAATTAAATTAAAAATAAAATGACAGCTTGAATTTTCCAGATATATCGTTAATATTTTAATTTCTAAATTCTTTCAAAGTATCTAGATATTGATGAAACAAAAGTGAAAGCGAAATAACTCGGAAAAAGAAACACAAGTTTGATAATTCATTCAAATTGAGATACTCTTCTTAATCGACAAAAAAAAAAGATTTCAGTCGAAAATTCGACAAGCGGGAGTACGACTTTATTGAAAAAGTTTTGACGATTTTTTGTTTTTCGAAGACAAGGCTCTAACAAATTTATTTAAAATTTGTGTGTACTAACTAATTCATATGTTGGGCTTATCATTTTTTTTTTTTAAATATTTTTTATATTCAGAAAAAAAAAATTATTTTTAGGCAAGTTCTCCAAGGGAAAGCTTATTAAGTCTAAAATACTATACCCGGGCCGAAATTGCCAAGCACTATCACATACATAATATTAAGAATTTTATTGCATTCCAAATTTGAAGAAAATAATAATTTAAACACAAAGTGTAACTTAAACGAATGGTTTACTGAATTTTTTCTTATCTTAGATTTCATATTTCATCTAAAATTTTGAGTAAAATAAGAGAAAGTAAAGATTGGCCGATTTTGAAGAAGATTTGTCAAATTATTGAAACTGTAATAATACATTAGAAGAAAGTCGTCTTGTGTTTCATGCTAGATTCTTGTTTTGACTTTTTGTTAGCCTCTTCTATGTGCCAAGATTTTGAACTGTGAAAAACTTACAATTCTAAACGCAAAAAAAAAAATATAGTGTGAAACATTCACACTACTTTGTCTTAATTCACATAATTATCATTGTCAAATTTCCTTCAGATTTGCAAATTTTACTAAATTCAATTGATTTCAATATTATACACTAAATGTATCGATAGGAAGACAAAAAAACTAAGAAGGACAGTTGAAAGCTGCCACAGATTGTCCACTAAAAGATCCATACTCGGAAAAGAGTTCCAAAAATATATAATATAGCAACTTGGAAGAAATTATTTGGATATGAGAAAAATCAATATTATATAGATGATTAGATTATATAATATAAGGAAAACCAAATATCACACAATCCAAAACCCCTCTAAAATGAATTTTCCCCTAACAAAAATATTTCAACTGAAATGTTACTTAAATGTTGATGAAATGTTGATAAATGTTGTTCAAATGAGTTGGAATATCAACAAGTTATAAGAAAATCGCAAAAAAAAATATTAAAAAGAAATCAATTTAGTAAAAGTGGTACTTCCGTTTCAACGATTTTGACTAAAAACTTATTATCGAATCCCCTGGTGGAAATCAAATAATATATCAAGTGCTTTTTGCTTGTACAAGGTGCTTTCAGTGATTCCCCTCCCCTTCTTTTAGGTATTTTGACCATACATAGAACATTTTAAAAGCAAAAAGAGCCCAACTATAAACACAATTTTGCCTGAATAAATGCGGTTTCGTTTTGTTTTTTTTCATTTTTGAAGTCCACGTTTTTGCATGCTAACAGATTAGTAAAAGTATGTGTATTTCCGTTACAATTTAAAATCGATTCGACAATCATAAGTCATCGATTAATAGTTTCTTCTTCTTCTTCAAAAAAAAATAATAATATTCCTATAAAATAATAAATAATGTCTAAAAATAAAAATCTGGTGTAAAACAATTACATGGCTTTCTCTTACTCGTGTTAATACAATTATGAAACGTTGCAATGTTACATTGTATGCAAACTTACAGAACTTTCTACATGATTGTCTTCAAATGGCCAATCATTGGAATTCCCATAAACCACTTTTGAGGAAAGCATAACCTTTAAATGAACTTTCTCGGTAAAAAGTTGCGAACAAAAGTGATAGGTCTCTGTAATTATACTTGCTGTAAAAAATTTAATGAAATCCATCGGTGTTTTTGTAAAGGAAATCCTACGATTACGCCACTGATCTACAAACATGAAAAAAAACTTCCATTAAAAACGCACTTGTGATTAACCTATTTTTTTTTTGTCAAACTCAGAATTTTGGAACATATTTAATTCGAATCAATATTATTTAGTTGAAGGAATTATTTAATGAACTAAAATAGCACTTTAGAAGAAAACGTAATCCCTACCCTTAAACGTATAAGACTCCTTAAATGAATTTTCCCAGAGAAATGTTAAATAAAATTTGTAGTTCTTAATATGTGTAGTTGATATATCAAATTTCAAGAAAACCGTTTGAGCCGTATTCGAGAAAATCGCAGAATACGAAAAATCCATTCAGCAATGTGATATTTCCAGTTAAAGATTTTTTTTTTATAATTTAAGGCGGCCTCAATAGCAATACTATTTGGCGCTTGGGGCGTTCTCAGTGCACTTCCGGCGTCCGGGACAGTGTTCTCTCGTTAAAAACAGCACTGTTCATCGCCGGACAGTGAGCTGCAGAGGCTCCTAAGAAGAGAAAATCTAAGGGTGGCATAGCTGGACTCGAACCCGGGATCTTCTCGTTGCTAGTCCAGCGCACTACCACTGAGCTAATCCCTTTCCCTGAGGAATTTTGACAGATACCTTCCTGTTGGGCCCGATAGTCATATCTAAACGGAATATCAAGTTTTTATTTTCTACGATTTTTCCGTTTTTCCGCTATGCTAGTCACATGCATAAATACACGCACATACACACACACGGGCATTTTCTATAAAATAAAATAACACTTTTCCGTCCTCAAGTAAATTCACAAAACGTGTATTTCCGGTGAAAACGCGAGGTCAAAAAATTGAAAAAAACACTATCACAATACTTCCTCTTTAAAGGAGTAAACAGGAAGTAAAAAAAAAAAGTATTCCATAAACAGAATGTGATTGAAAGGCTGCGCTAATTAAACAATTCACGCAACACCCTAAATACCTTTTACTGATCTATATCTGTTTATACTATTCCTGAAATAATTAACTGTCTTGCAAGCAAAGTCTAACCTTGTGTTTCGAAGGCGATCTAATTAATTTACAAACCCCTTAAAATAGGCAGTTGTCCAACTTATTCTGTTATAATAATTACCGAGTTGTTTTCTAAAATAGCATTACTTAATAAACTAAAGATTTCGATTAAAGTTCACTATAAAAATAGATGAGTATCATTAACAACACTTACAGACAAAGAAACAAATTGTAATAGCATGTATTCATCGTAAAGGACATAAAGTAAATTTACTATGACTTATAACAGTTTTATGTTGTGGTACGGAAAAGTCAGTAAAATTGTCAAAAATAAAAAAAATCACTAATATTCCCAAAATTCACAAAAAATCCAAAATATTTCACAATTACATTAGTTCATATTTTAATTGAAGCAATAAGCTCAAGGGTTTTCTATACTTGAATCAGATTTCATTTCAAAATTTCTGAATAGCTTCATCTGTAGTATAAGTAGCTGTCGAATGCCAGCAATGTTACATGCTTAAAAAAATGCCATCTCTCTATCCCATGTATAGACGGTGACCATAATCACTGAAAAGCAATGGCTGCAGAAAAATTGTGAGCCGCAACCATATATTCAAATGAGACCAATGTTTCAAAATAAAATAAAAAAAAATCTGGCACCCAGATTAAACACTCACAAGACATTATATTAATCACTCTAATTAATAAAATTTAATCAGACATGTTCTTTAAAATTGCAACGTTACAAAGTTTAGATGGGCTGGCCATAAAAATAAGAGTGTGAATTATACTTGTATACCTGAGCGACCTTATATGGAGTGCTTTATGTCAAAACCAACAAAACTGATGAAAATTTATATTTAAACTAACTGATAGGCTCACAATACCCCGTTAAAATCAATTTTTTCAAAAAGTTGTTTCAAATGAAAGTGGTACGTTTCTATTTATGCAGCAAGCATTCTAATAAAGAAAATCCTTGTAACCACTGTCGAGAAAGTTCAAAAATCTCAAAAACCTTTGTGTAAAATGGCATTTCTGATAAACCTTTTCTTCAAATTTGGAATTCTATCATTGCTTTTAATGCGTATTAATATTATGCAGGTGGTAAAAAGAAAAGAAAACATATACTGAAGTGGTACTTTAGAAGTAAGCATAACGCTAATAACGCATAACGCCACAGAAACCACCAAAAAATCAAGATTTCCCGGGAAAATTTTACAAATAAAAGTGACGTATTTATGTGTGTAGATAGTATATGAAGTTTAATGAAAATGTTTGGTATTTTATCTGTTGTAGCATGATATCCATTTTGTCCTGACCGGTTTCGGAGCAAATTCATCCATCGTCAGAGCAAATTCACCAAGTTCGTGTAGAGAGTTCACTTCAACATAATGTTTCTGTTACACTCACACTTGTTGGTTTGTTGGTTGTATATCAATTTGCTCTGACGGTGGATGAAAATACGAAACCGGTCAGGAACAAAATGGATATGCATGCTACGACGGCTAAAATACCAGATGTTATCCAGTATTGCGGACATATTCAATTTATGAAAATTTTGGGGCTGTTTTAAAACAAAAATCACGAAAAACTTAAAAAAAATAAATTCAGTGAAGTTGCACTTTCGGTTGCTAGATTTTGCCCAAAATCTTCGTGTCTAATGCCTAAACGGTGGTACAAGCCTAAACGGAATACCAGGTTTAAGCTTGCGGAAAGCTCTTTATTTTTGAGATTTAGTTTTACAAACCATTCATTAAAAACCATTTTTTCGTATTCAGACGATGCCAAAACGGTATTTCCGGTGAAATCTCATTTTCAAAAATCTGGCATGATCGCAATACTTCCTCCTTACTAAGGGTAAAAGAAAGTAAATTCAATGATAGTTCCAGTAATGTGCAAAGTTGATAGTAAATCGTTGTCGGATTGAACCGATTTTGATGAGGAAATCCGCAGAAGAAATAAAATAAAAACAAAAAATGCTTCTCGCTAATCGATTTTGATTGGGAAACTTCGTTTTAGATCAGTTAATAATACAGGAATGGAAAATCAAGAGAGACCTTTTTGGGTCTTTTCTTTTATTAAAGTAAACTGTTCACACAATTTTTGTTTTTCACAGTGAGATAATCGTCAGCAATTTGGTTAGTCAACTTATTTGAAGAAAATCTAATAAAATCGCCACACTTCTTATTTATAATAACGGAAATTAAAAAACCAAAAAATTTTATAGTTCCGCTGTTCCATGCCATTTTTTACCATGGTTTTTATTTTTAAATACTTGAAAAGTTAAACCTATAGAATTTCTAGGAACACTATTTCACCAGTAGCAGGTAATAGTCTTGCGAGATTACAATTTTACAAAAAAAATTTTAATACGAACTTACAAAAAGTGAAAACTACCACGCAGAAAAAAAAATAGAAAGCGAGCGAGAGATAGAAACAAAATATCTTGTATTTGATCAAATTTGTTTCATCCTGATTTGGCAACAGGTTGCAATATGGTGCCTCCAGTATCAGATTACTCGGATATATGAAGGCGTAGGCAGGACGGCAATAGGTAAAATTGATAAAGTTATTTTCCACTCATGCCATAATTAGAAAGTGCCCTTTCTAGATTTATAACAGCTACACAATTTTTATTTCAGTCAGAAATGAATTTAAATATTACATTTCCCTTGTAATAGTTAACAAATGTGATTTTTATTAATGAAATATAAGTTACTATGGAAAATTAAGGACAAATTTTCAGTTGGAACTCCAAAAAAAAAATTCTATAATCAGGCAAAACAAGTCGGATTCCGGTATACCAATTTTCTTCAAAGATAGAATTTTTGCCACATATTATGTTCATATTAACATTATATGGACAATAGAATCGTAATAATTTATTGAAATAACACTTTGAGGAAAGCCATAACGTTTCCACCTCCCCAGGAACCACCCTCTAAATGAAATTTCCAGGAAAATTCTCATTCCTGGAAAGTCGCTGTACCAAGTTTCCAAAGTAAATCATTGGCGTCGATCTATCAATTTCGCCGAATAAACGAAATATCAAGTTTTAACTTTTTGAATTACTGACCACATACACGCTCGTATCCAAATAAAAAGCAAACACTTTTTCGGATTTAACCTCAAAACATGAATATCCTGTGAAAACGCAATTCCAAAAGTCATGGGTTTTGTGGAGATAAAGTTCGGGGCTATAGGTCGGAATTGGGTACTTTTAGAAGAGCTCAGGTTGCTTTCTTTTACAAGTGATTGTCAGATTTGTTCGGCGGACTGCTTGGAATCCTAGGTGAATTAAGCCGCAGTGTCTAGTGAAGGGAAGGGTTTGATCCCTTCTCATACAGAAATAATTATAATAATCTTAGACAAAACTTTGGGCACAACTGAGTTCACATTGAGAATCCATTTTTACTTTCTCTTATTTCACAAGTAAGAGAAAGTATTGCGATCGTATCAAATTTTTGAAATTAAATTTTCACCAGATATTCATGTTTTCTGGTCCTCTGAATACGAAGAAAAATGTGTCAGCAAATATCTCAAAAATGTAAAATAGCAGTGTGCTCAAACTTGGTATTCTGTTTACGTACCACCGTCGCAACATAACGAAGAAGTCGGGCGAAATCTATCAACCGGAAGACTTTACTAAATAGATTTTTTCGGGATTTTCTCGAAAACTGCTCCAATGTTTTTCTTTAAGCTTCGTATACTTTCTACAAACATAAATACCTATCACTTTTCTTGAAAACGTTTTCCGGGGAAAATTGATTTTTTTAGCGGATTCTGGGAGAACAATAATGTTAAGTTTTCTTTCAAAGTCTTAAGTACCATTTCGAAATAAAATGTGCGGTTTCACCTCGTATAAAATATTAATATATATTCGAAGCATTGCTAGAATACCAAATTTGAAGAAAATCGGTTTATCCGGAAGCGCGATTTTACAGAATAGATATTTAATTGTTTCCCCCTCCGCTTATTGGACCTAAAAAATACTTAAAAATCTGCCTTCCGGTTCGGAGAGGAAAATGAAAACGAAGTGGTTCACTTGTATGGAGGCCCCTAGTCAAGAACAACAGCTTCCATGTAACTTTACTAAAACTGACAGACCCCCCCCCACACACAAAAAACCATCTAAAATCAATTTGTTCGAAACAAAATATTTCAAACAAAAGTAATAAAAGTTTGTATCTGTACAGTGAGCATTCTAAGTTTGAAGAAAATCGTTGTAGCTGTTTTATACCAAAAATACCAAAAAAAAAATCTCAAAAACTTATTCTTTGTAACGTCGTACTTCCGGTTTTTCGATTTTATTAAGAATTAGAATTCTAATACGCTTCTAATGTAGGAACATTAATATTATATAGATGGTAAAAACTACATATTGCACCGAAGTGGTACTTTAGAGGAAAGTAAAAAATAAATTCTCCCAGGAAAATGTTTCATAATGTTTCAAAGTATGCGAAGTTTATAGAAAATCGTTTGAGATATTTTTCGAGAAAATCGTGATAAATTATAATTAAAAAAAATTCAATAAAGTCGCATTTTCGTTGGATGGATTTTTGGCCGAAACATTCGTGACAGATGCGGTGGTGTTAGTGACTAAACGGAAAATCAAGTCTAAGCTCTTACACACACATACAGAACTCACATACACATATAGAGCATTCGCAAGTAATATTTAATTTTTCTACTTTTAAAACATGAGAACCTCAAACCTGTATTTCCGGTGAAAACTCTATTTCGAAAATTTGACACGATCACAATACTTCCTCTTACCAGGAGGTAAAAATAAAGTGAAAAGTTATACAAATGGAAGAATTTTATAATAATTAATAAAACTGAAAGTTTGTAGGAATTAAAAAAAATATGACTGGAAAAATGAGAGGCGGTACTCCGAAAAATTTATTTTTAGACAATAAAGAAAAAACGGGTAATTAAATAACACATTTGTAACCAATTAGTATAAAATAGAAGCCCGTTAATAAAAACATCATATAACTCATTTTCTTTCGTATATAGAAATATATATATATATATACCTACGTCAATTTGATTAATTATATAATTAAATTGTCTTAATAAAAATGGTCATTTCATGAATAAATAGAAATTTTTAATAATTAAATTAAATAAATTGTTGAAGATTATTTTTATAAAAACAAAATTATTAAAATTAAAATTACGAAATAATTATCATTCTAAAACGCCACCAAGTAAAAACCAAAATTGAATTTTATTTTATAAAGAGATTAAAATTTTTAATAAACTATAAAAGTTATAACTAGCTGTAAAGCCTAAAGCCTAACTAGCTATAAAGTTACAACTAGCGGTTCCAGAAACCAGACAATCGACGGGGGAGTGGGGGGATTTATGTGTCGTTAGTTTAAAACCATGTTTATATAATGAAAATAGTTGAAGTAGTTTCTTGTCTTTTTTTTTCTTTTTTTTTTTAAGAAAAATGAATACAAACTGCACAGATATATATAAACTTATCATTTGGGGTTTTATCTATTGTTGCTTGCTGGTAAGTAAATTGGTGGCTGCAATTTTTCAAATTTTCTTCTCCTTGTATTTTCTTTTACTCCTGGAAAGATCGAGTAAAATTTTCGATGCCCAGTATTCGTCAGAAATTAGCGTTTTGATGTCCCCTGTGAATGAGAAAAATTGTTTTCAACGAATGTGGTCTGTACATGTGTGTGTCTGTACATATGTGTGTGTCTGTACATGTGTGTGTCTGTACATGTGTGTGTCTGTACATGTGTGTGTCTGTACCTGTGTGTGTCGGTACATGTGTGTGTCTGTAATTTGTGTAAATCCTGTAATGGTGTGTGCTGTACATAGTGTGTGCTGTACATATTGTGTGTCTGTACATGTGTGTCTGTACATGTGTGTGTCTGTACATGTGTGTGTCTGTACATGTGTGTATCTGTACATGTGTGTGTCTGTACATATGTGTGTCTGTACATATGTGTGTCTGTACATGTGTGTGTCTTTACATATGTGTGTCTGTACATGTGTGTGTCTGTACATGTGTGTATCTGTACATGTGTGTGTCTGTACATGTGTGTGTCTGTACATGTGTGTGTCTGTGAAACAAAATATCTCCAAAAAGGAAAATCGCAGGATGCTCATGTATTCCGTATTCATCGCATCTCACATGAAGCAAGTATCACATAACTGAATGTTTTTCCTTTTCAGTTTTTGCGATTTTGCACTTGATTGTGGCTGCAACGATTTCTTTAAATTTCGTATTAGAATTTTTTTAGAAGGTTCTGGAGGAATAGTAACTTCAAACTTTACTTCCACATGGTATTTTTACCACCTGTATACAATAATATTAATTTCCATTAGAAGCACTGCTAAGATTCAAAATTTGTAGCAAAATTTACGTTAACCAAAGGTGTGACTTTACAAAATAAGTTTTTGAGGTTTTATTGGAATTTTTCCGAAAATGATGGTAACGATTTCCATTAAACTTGGAACGCTAACTGCACAGATACACATAAATTTTATCCGTTGCAGTTTTGCTTATTTTGTTCTATCTGACCGGTTTCGAATTCTAATCCATCGTCAGGGTTAAGACTATCAAGTTCGTGTTCACCAAGTTCGTGTATCAAGTTGACTTCACTAAGTGTGATAGTTACAACGAAATGTGACTATCAACCGACAGAAATGTGTGTTGACTGAAGTGTGTTGATCGAAACTATATTGCACAAGACATCAACCAGCACCATGTTCCCTCACTAAAACATGTTCGGAGAGTTTAAGAGTGTGACTCAATATTAATAGTCCGCCCACCCCTCATCCCACCCCAGAGGCCAGCGAATACATTTTTTTTTTTCAAATATTAGTGATAGATTTATATATGTGCAGTAGGAATACCAAGGTATAGAAACTTTTTTGCATCCATTTTCAAAAAAAAAAAAATCCAATAATTTCAGAAAAGTCACACTTCCGGCGATCAATTTTCTCCAATAAAGGAAATTCATGGAAGCATTTAATATCTTAATATTTTTAAAAATACTAATGTAGAATTGAAGCATATATTTTTGAGAAATGATAATGACTTTAGAGAAATGATCTTTTAAGTTTGCGCGAAGATTGTGGGCCATTCGGACCATAGCCAAATTCTTATTTTGATCTTAACACAAATTTATACGTAATTTATTGTTTTAATGGTTACTTAAATTTCTAGCCGAGTTGTTTATTTGCCCATTCAAAAAATTAGTTTTTACAAAAAAATTTATAGAAACAACTAATATTCAAACAAACAAAAAATTGATGTGAAACACTCTTACTCCTTTGTTTTTGGCGCAACGACGGGGGGGGGGCTTGGCCATTGACGCCGCCATTTAATTGTATATAAAATGATAATTTTACTTTAGACTCAAATTTTATGTATTTTTCCGAACATGAATAGAGAGATGGTGGCGGCTAAATACCAACGCACTAATCTTAGTAGGTAGAAAAGTGCGGATTAAATTATGGCTTAGGAACGCACTGGATCAATAATTGTTATATCCAATTCTTAGATATAACATTTGAAATCAACTTCAAAAATTCCGCACAACTACTCAAAATATATTTTTTGTTTTTTAAAGTTTCGAATAAAATATAAAAAGGATTTAATTTAGGGAATCGTTATATAGCAGTTTTCCAGAAAATTCCAAAAAAAGCTCAAAAACCTGTCCTATAACCATAAAGGTATTTTCCTGTAGGAATAAGTTATCGATTGGAACGGTGCTTGGTATTTGTGCCAAAACTAAAGTAAGATCTTGGGAAGCAAGACAAAAACTGAATGAGGCCATAAGTTTGAGCTCTTTGTTGTACGCTGCGCCAGTCTGGGCACATGACTTCATTGAACAATTGGAAGCCTATCAGCTATCATTTTATAAAAGATTGTTGCAACTCTCTAATACCACCCCCCACTATATGGTCAGGTTAGAGGTTGGCTCACAACATATAGGTGTTACTATTCTTAAACTCATCTTTAAATGGATCCTAAAGATTTTAAAAATGGATTATTCTCGTTACCCGAAACTTTGCTTCACAAAATTGTTGAATCTCGATAACGTGGAAACTGCTCCGGGGAAGTATAACTGGATATCGCGATTTCGTCAATTGTTGGAGGGTATCGGAGCGTTTGACCCATTATTTTTTAGCGACCCCGTTAAAATTAAAACACAACTACATCTTATTTTGGTAAAATTTAGCAACTCTGTTAAACTAAGAGACCTGGATTGTGTAAACCAACGTTCCTACAATTTATTTTATAGAAACATAGTCACTATACAGCAATTTAATAGTTATCTTCATTATAGCATCCCCATCGCTTTCCTTAGAACACTGGCTCAGTTACGTACCTCTGGCAAATATACTGTCAAATTAACATATAATAATTGCACCGTGAGATTGGATCCTCAAATTAATTGCTCGATATGTAATCTACAAAAACCTGAGAATTTATTTCATTTTTTAATTGAATGTCCTTTGTATCATTCGGCTAGGTTACATTATTTGCCAATGTACTCGAATTGTAATGAAGGTAATTTTTACTCAATTCTTTTGTCGCCCAGTATCAGTGAAATTAAAAATATTACTTATTTTGTTCGAACAGCTCTGAAGATAAGAGCGTTTATTTGTAATGAGTAACTTTAATTTATTTTTTCTCTAGATGATTTTGTAATTCCTTTTCTTTCTATTATATAATTTTATCTAATTTCTTTCTGGAAAAAAAAAAAAAATATTTTGTTTTAATATTTGAAATGAATTTATGTTGTTTATATGTATATGTAACTCAAACTCACTGTAATAGTCTTATGACTTAAATACAGAATTTTTTCATTCATTCATTCACCTCCTATAAAGTCACTCTTCCAGGTTTTCTAAAATTTAGAATGATACCAATGCCCCTAATGTAATTAATATTATGTAGGTGATAAAACTATATAATATACTGAAGGTGAGATTTTAGAGGAAAGTATAACGCTACTGTTCCCCTACACCCCCCAAAAATCAATTTTCCCCGGGAAAATGTTTCAAATAAAAGTGATAGGTATTTATGTGTATAGATAGTATACATTGTTTAAAGAGAAATCATTGGAGTCGTTTTCGAGAAAATTGCTAAAGAAGAACTATTCAGTGGAGTCGCACTTCCGGTTGATGGATTCTGTTCATAAACCTTCATGTCTGACGTGGTAGTAGTAGTAAATAAACAGAATACCAAGTTTGAGCTTTCTGTGACTTTTTTTTGAGATATTCTGTTAAAACATACACAGGCACCCACATGCAGACCATTCGCTAAAACATATTTTTTCCTATTCAGTACAACGAATTGTAAACTCAATTTCAAAAATCTAGCACGATCGTAGGAGTAACAGAAAGTAAAACACTAAAATAAATAAATAAAATTAACATCACTACATTGAAAGAACCAAGTTTTACATACAAACAGATGTACAAACGTAAAAAAAAAAAAAAAAAAATTCAACGAACTCTGTTAATCGATCTATTATCGAATGACGTACACTGGATTAAGTGGAAAAACTAAACTAGTATTGAATTATGTCCAAGTATCTATCTATCTATCCTCGTATTTGCTATTTGTTTGTAGGTTGACTTTTAGTCTAGCTTTTGTTAATGCATATTAAATCTATTTTTGTTATTAACAAACACAATAAACACGCAGGTTATTGTTACTATAAATAGTTGAGGGATTGTTGAGTTGGGGCCGAGGTGGTAAGTGAAGAGTGGTAGGAGGGGAAAAGACAATTTAAATGGTGTAAAACATTGAATAAGACTATATTTAATCTATCTACCACCAGATGGTGATATAAATTAATCTATACTACTATTGAATGTCAATTTATATTAATATCATTAATTATTAAAAGATCTGTTGGGAAACATCCACCCAGCCTTCTTTTAATACAATAATTAGAAATCTAATTTGCTAAATATTCTTTAGATTTCTGTGTTTAAAAATTTCCCAAACCCAAACTCTACGAATAAATCAAGATGATGAATATTGTACCTGTTTACCTGAATGTGAGCGCCCTTTTTCTCAGCATGCTTAGTAAAGGCAGTTTTAATGTATACCTAAATAACAAGAACTCCTCACACCCCCCCTCCCACAAAGAACGGTTAAAATCAATTTTCCTCTCCAAAAAAAAACAAAAATAAAAAACGACTTACTGTTACTGTACTGTTACTCTTACTGCACTGTTACTGTTACTGTACTGTTACTGTTACTGTTACTGTTACTGTACTGTTACTGTTACTGTACTGTTACTGTCACTGTCACTGTTACTGTTACTGTTACTGTTACTGTTACTGTACTGTTACTGTTACTGTTACTGTTACTGTTACTGTTACTGTTACTGTACTGTTACTGTTACTGTTACTGTTATTGTTACTGTACTGTTACTGTTATTGTTACTGTACTGTTACTGTTATTGTTACTGTACTGTTACTGTTACTGTACTGTTACTGTTACTGTACTGTTACTGTTACTGTTACTGTACTGTTACTGTTACTGTTACTGTTACTGTTACTGTTACTGCTACTGTTACTGTTACTGTTACTGTACTGTTACTGTTTTACTGTACTGTTACTGTTACTGTTATTTTTTTTTTTTTTTTTTTTTTTTTTTTTTTTTTTTTTTTTTTTCTAATTTAAGGCGTCTCAACATCTGTGGTTATTTGCGCCCGGAGCCTTCTCAGTGCACTGCCGGCCTCCGGACAGTGTTCTCCCGTTACAGACAACACTGTCCATCACCGGACAGTGAGCTGTAGTGGCTCTAGGAAGAGAAAATCTAAGGGCAGCACGGCTGGATTCGAACCCGTGATCTCCGCGTTGCTAGTCCACGCGCGCTACCACTGAGCTAATCCCTTCCCTTGTTACTGTTATTGTTACTGTTACTGTTAATAAATTAAATATAAAGTGACAAATTGTCTGAAAACTTTAAATTTTGTTCGTATATATATAGGCGAGGGCTAACAGGTAGTAGAATGATTAAATTGTAGTCCAAAAAGAGAGCGCCAATAATAGTGAACAAACAAGATTTGATATTTTATGTGGCAGATACGTCAGAGGGCTATTTCTTAGGGAAAAATATTCCAAATAAAAGTTTTATATATTTATCTGTACAGTAAGCACTCCACAAGTTTGAAGGAAACCTTCGTAGTCTTTTTTCGAGAAAATCCAAAAATTGTTGTGATAGTTGGTTCCGCAGAGCTGGAAAGCATCAGGGACATTTTCCATGATAGCCTGCTTCTTTTTGTATCATCGACCGGTTTCGGGCGTTCACCCATCATCAAGATGTTTTTGTTAACCAGTGTAATAACATAGACTTGCACAGAGAAATACAGTTTATACACTCTTGAGTATTTGCTCTGTGCAAGTCTGCGTTATTACACTGTTTAATAAAAACATGCTGATGATGGGCGAACGCCCGAAACCGGTCGATGACCACAGAAAGACGCAGGCTATCACGGAAAATGTCTGAAAATTCCAAAAACTAAAAAACCTATTCTATATAGTCACACTTCCGGCTAACCTATTTTCTTCAAATCTGGAATTCTAGCAACACTTAGAAGTGTATATATTAATATGAAATAGGTGGTAGGACCATACACTGTGTTCGGTCGCGGTCTCTTTGTGGGATTAACTCTGTATCCCGCCTTTTCACTGTAACTTAACGCGCTCTTGTCCCCCGTATTTCCCGCCTTTCCATCTAACTGATCGCGCTTTTTTCCTTTGTTGTTTTTGCCGCTGGCGCCATTTCACTTACTTCCCTCTCTTTTCTATTCCTTATTTTTCATTGCTCTTCTGACTGTTGTGAAGTACACAGCTGTGTGTCTATTCGCTGTTCACTTTTTATGTGCATCAAGAGCTCTTTTCGCCTATTTTGTTTAACCTTCGCAAATTTATTTACTCTCCTAGCGTCATCCGCTGTAAGCATGTTTCTCTTACTGAGAATTAACTTAATTTACACCTTCTTCTCATTCAAGAAGAACACTCATCTGATTTCATCGCCTCTCCGGCTTCAAGAATTCTTCTTCAACGTCATCCATTGACATCTTACGGCACTCCCTCATCACTCACACATACAACATTCACACCTAAACAACTTTCACACGCCTCATTTACACCAGCCCTTTTACGTCACTTCACCGCAGCCCAGCTCCAACGCTCTTGCTTCCGCTTACATCATCTTCGAGGTGAGTACAATTTTATATATCTTTCTATCAATAATTGTCTCTTCTCTTACCTTATCATCACAAATACCATTATTACTTCCAGCTTAGTATATTTTTATATCTTCTATTTTTACACTTGCGTTGGTCATACATTACCGCTTCAGGGTACGCTCAAGAGCGTACACATTGTATTGAAGTGGTCATCAAGGGAAGCACAATGCTACAACTTCCCCAGAACTCCCCTTCCCCCAAAAAATCATATTTCCTGAGAAAACATCTCAGATAGAAGTGAGAATGATGTGTGTAACAGTTTTTCGAGAAAGTCGCGAAAAAAAATCATTTGGTAAACACGCACTCATTACCCATAATGCATTTTCTGAAAAGCCTTCGTGTCAGATACGATGGTAGTATCAAGACGGAGTACCAACTTTGTACTTCCTGCGATTTTACATATTTTGTTCACACACACACTCACAGATCATTTGCTAAAAACACTTTTTTCCGTACTCAAGGGACTTCAACATATATATTTCCGGTGAAAAATCAATTTCAAAAATTTGACTCGATCGCCATACTTCGTCTTTTTCACACCAACGTAAAAATTTGGGGTGAAACATTCACATGTCCTTTCTTACTCCTCTTACAACAATTATATATAAAATGACAATGATTTTCTGTGAAATTAAATTTTACTCGTTTTTTCTAACATAAATATAAAGGTAGTGGGGGACAAGTACCTATATAGGCAGGTAATAGAAGTGATTACATTATATTCCAGTAACATTATAGACAGTGCCAATAACATTGAACAAACCAACCTTTGAAATTTAACACCTGTTGATGTAGTAGAGTCCCTAAAACCACTTTTTTCCGGAAAAATCCTTCAAATTGAAGTGTGTTCAGATAATAACCAACATTCAACAGAACATTAAACTTGTAGCCATTTTTTTTAGGAAATCACGAAAAATCGGAAAATAAAAGTATTCATTAAAATCGCATTTTCCGGCATGGATTTGGATAGATTTGAGCCTACATGTCAACTGCGATTGTCCCTAAAACGGAATATCGAGTTTTAACTTCCGGCAATTTTTTTTTTGTTCTTGTCGTACAGATAGACAAAAAAACTAATCAATATATTTGGAAACACAATTAAGCTACCATAAAGAACTATTGACAACGTAAAGTATAAGTCAGTTTTTGACATATACTATACCTATACTCAATAAGGTAAATTAATATAATCACCAGGTGTGTTTATTTGGAAATTATAATTAGCAAAAGTCGAATTCATAAGTAGCTGTTTATTTTTTTTTTGTCTCTGAGATATTATATTCATAGTTAAGAATCGATTTCTTCTTCAAATATTCTTGACAGCAGTGGTAATGGCTACAAAACTCAAAGAAACAGCATGGACTAATAAGTTTGCTTTGTGGCTATCATGCGACAGTTTGAATAAGCTATTTATCAAAATATACGAGTATTCAGAAAAGAAATTAGTGTAAGTATATGGCGTTCAGTTAGTGACTCTGACTATAAATAAGTTAGTTCCAATTATGAGTTCAAAGTAACTGTATATCTGCAGACCTCTATCATCTTCAGAATTATGTTGATCCTCTTGTGGAAAGGGTACTTCTATTTCTTTTAAATTTTTTACTCTCAATTACAGCTACATGTGAGTTTTTTGAATTTTATTACGGTCTAGAATATCGAAAGATACACTTCAAGTCTTTGGGTTGGCAACGAGTCAGTGGTTTGTCGTAAACCGACTTTTCGTCATTATTTACAATAGGCTTCTTCTCAGGGCGTTGTTGATGCCATTGCTAAATCAGCACTGGCAAAAGAAAAACTGGGAGGATAGTGTAGAACAGTCAGTGAGTCATTTTGTAAATGGCGGGGCTCATGGTTAGTGGGCGGGGCTTAATTTTCTCTTCCTTGGATTTGAATGGCTGTTGTAATTAGCAATTAAGCTCCGCCACTCCTGTCGTTATTCTACAACACCCAATCTTTTTTTTTTTAATCAGTGTTGATTTAGCACCAAAGTCAACATTATCTCTGGAGTAGACTATTGAAATATGGGCGAAACGTAAGTTTATAAAGCAGTCTTAACGGCAACTTTTCAGTGCTGACAATAGTGAACGGTGAAGTTACAAACCAATCTGGAATTTTTATTTCATTTTTTTTATCGCTGTCAGAAGAGCAAGTATTTCGATTATGGACAATATTCACCGGAAATACATAATTTGAGGTCCCTGGAGAGAAACAAAAATAGAATATTAACGAACGATAACAAAATTAAATTTGAATAATCCAAGAGAATATCAGAATGAAATTTATCATCCACCTAATGATGCCTAACCAATTAAATTCAAAACATGAATTTTCTGTTAGATTTTAATTACTATTGTTCAGAATTATATTGAAATAAAGTTTTCCTCAATAATTATATATATATATATATATAAAATATTAACAAATTCGGAAGGGGCGGTTAAGAGAGGTGAAGGACAAGAGTGGAATAGAGAAGGTTGGGTGAACATTTATGTGACATTAGTTATTGTAACCCCCGCCATATCAACGTCAGGTGAAAGTTAGGTAATAAGTTGGGACGGTTAGTTAGGGTCGGTAAGTGGAACTTTATACTCCCATAGGACATATATAATTAATTTTGCTCTCAAAATAATGTTAAGCCTTTCCATTTTGGGACAAACAATAATGGTAGCCACCCAGACAGAGTTCCATTTTTAACCTTAAGTAAACAAAAACAACAACTTTTGTTAAATTTGATTTCATCGGAGAAAATTTTCCACAGAAAGAAAAAAGAAATCTGATGTGAAACACTCACACGACTTTCTCTTACTGCGATTTACACAGTTATAATTGACTAATTCTCTTCAAACATATAATTCTTACTAGATGTTTAATTGTCTTCAAGATACCTGGTAATGGGGGGGGGGGGGAATCTGAACTGTACGAAAACTACTTTTTTGATAAAAACATAACCTTCTCCCCCCCGTTAAATAAAATTACTCGGAAAAGTAATTCAAATAATAGTGATAGGTCTCTATGTGTATGGTTAGTATAAAAAGTTTAATGAAATTCGATGGTGTCTTTATTAAGGAGAAAGTCGCTACAAATTGAAAAAAAAACAATAGTAACGTTGTACTTCCGGTGAACCAATTTTCTTCAAACTTGGAATTGTGGCATTTCATTTCCTTGTAATTAATGTTATGTAGAAAATAGAATGATGTAATAAACTCAAATAACATTTTAGAAGAAAACATAAGAAACACAAGAAGAAAAACCCCTCTTTAATTAATTTTCCGGAAAATGTTACAAATAAAAGTTGCCATTTTTTATATCTATAGGATATATAAACAAGTTTAAAGAAAATCGTTGGAGTCATTTTCAAGAAAACCGCAAAAAAATGAAAAATCCATTTAGTAAACTGTTACTTTCGGTTGACCGATTTAAATTAATCCAACCTTATTGTCGGATCTCATCCTAGAATTTAAACTAAATATGTAGTTTCAACGTTCTGCTATTTTCCATTTTTATTTTATGCTGACTGACCACACTCTGTACACACACGCAAAACCCAGGCCAATTTCTAAACCTTTTCTTCGACAGAAAATCTCTCCCTAGCAAGCTGTGGGGACCTGAGAAACAGGGATAAAACGCTGGAAATCTAAGAGCTTAGGGTTGGCCATATAAATTTTGAAATCCATCTAAGACCTCTGGGTCCATAAAGCTCTCAGTGCTCTTCTGCCAGCCTCCAGATATTTTCTCAGACAGTGATCTGTAGATGTTCCCGAGGGCAGCACGGTGGATTCGACTCCGAGACCTCAGCCTTGCTAGTCTTGTGGGCTATCATTGAGTTAATTCCTCCCTACTTTAAAGATCTAGAACATACGCCAGATAAACTTCGAGAGACCATCTCCAGATCTACTTTATAAAGTTAACTAGTTTCATGATCAACGTTGGGGGTTCCAATTAGCCACCTCGCTCTTTAGCCGGCCCACATCAGCCAACTCTATGAAGTCCACGTTATACTTTATTCATCCGTTCTCGTTCTCTCACTGTATTCTCTCTATTAATTTTTCTTGCACAGAGCATCGTAAAATAATAAATTTTACAAAGTGCAATCAATAATCGGTTTGTGTGTTGATCATTTCACCATTATTTTCGAGAAAATCGTGTTAAACCAAAAAGAACCATCAATAAGGTCGCGTCAATTTCGGATGAAGAGTTTAACGGAAATCTTGTCGAATGCGGTGACAGTATCTACAGGAATATCAATTTTATGCTTCCTACGATTTTATGTTCGAGGGTATTTTTTGTTACACACGAAAACATTTTCTTTAAAAAAAATTCTACTAATGAAGTTCAAAATATGCACTTCCGTTGGAAATTCAATCATGAAAATTTGCCTAAAGGAATCCTCCGAAAAACTTAAGCGAAAGTAAATAATAGTAATAATCAAATACAGTGCAGAGTCAATATTTATTAATTGTGTTGGAAGTGGGCGGTTAACGATATCATTAAATTGCTCCATAAAATAGTTAAAGCTTCTTTTAAAAAACTTTCCACTAACAGCTTTTTATAAACGCTATGCAGCTTTTAAAGTGATGGTTTACACTATAAAAACAGACTCGTAAAGTGAATTTACTATTAACATAAACTCTGATTTTCTTTTTTCCGTCCTCAGTTTTTTTTTTATCTGTTTTACTTTATTAATTTTGAAGAGAACAATATATAAGTAATAAATTGACAAAATAAGAAACAAACGAAACAAGGAAAATACAAAATAAAAGAATTCTATAAACATAATTATCGTCTTTGATGCGAGCGTTTAAGACCAAAAGTAGAAACCTAATAAGTTAGCAGCGCATCCTTGTGGCAAAGCTAAAAACACTGGCGATGAGAACTCTAGCTGGTCAAAAGCAGCCATAAAAATGCCCGCCTTAATTCTTGATAGGGGAATTATTTAAGCATAAAAAGTCAGACCAACCATTAATGACCTAATTTTCCGAACTTAACATTTTAATGTTTCAACTTCTACAATAGTTAACTAAAGCTAGATTAAGCTATAAACGCTTGAGAGCTTCTATAGAATTTTCTTCTGCTGACAAAGAAAATCTGGTATGAAACACCCACATGACTTATAGAGGTTGTGAGGAGCAAACTACCTAGGTTGTAGTTAGCGTAGAATACACTGTAGTCCAGAACAGAGCGCTAATAACATTCAACCAACACTCTAAAGGCAATTTAAAATTTAACGCCCTAAATTCCTCACAATTTCCCTTCTCAAATCCTCTTTTTCTGTCAAATTGTACACTGGTATCTAACCTAGGATACTCTTCCACGGACAAACCATTCCTTCCAAATTAATTTCTTATTGAAATTTCAAGTACGTTTCAGTTCTAGGAAGGAATTATGCTTTACTTGTATCCGGCATATCAACAGACTTCTAAAACATCTCCCTTTGGTACCCTCGCAGTTCATTCAACAGATTTATTGGAATCTGTTCTAATACTCCAACGAATCATTAGAAGCCCTCTGAGTTTACAATGGTCCCATCAAGGTACCCAATAATCTTCAAAGTCTACATTTATTCAGATTAATGCAACTCAGATATTTTCCGGAAGTGTCTCAGCCCGCTTTAGTCCTGGCAAATTTTCTTGGAAAGGCTGGTTCCTTTAGCCAAGTAAAGGATTCCGGCCATTGGAAGTGAGTTGTGATGTGCTGCATTTTTCCTGCTCCAAGAGAGTATAGTTCTATTATTCCTGGCCGGGTACTGAGTTCGGTCCAGTTTCAGTCATGGAAACATTCTCCAGAACTTGTCACTTATTTCTAGCTTTCTTAGAAACTCTGATCGCCTATCTCTTGAAGGATTCGAATTAAGAGAGGGGAATTTTCCGCTAGATCATTCTCTACACCCTGGCACCCCAAAAAAGAGAGGCTCTATAATCCTGAACAACTCTATTATTTCTGTCCACGTCACTAATTTCCATAAACTTACCTTAATCGTCTCCCATTTGTCTCTGCTTCAGGCAAATCCTGCTATAAAGTAAAAGTAAGTAAAGTAATGCCTATTTTTTCAGGCGGGCTTAACGTCCAACTACCAAATTAGGTGTCGTGGACGGGGGCGGAAGCACCTACTTTACTATTAACATTTTTTAAACAAATATAAAATTTAGTTATACGCTGGACTCGAACTGGGGTCCTCCCACTTACAAGTCCATGCTCATAACCAATACACCAACACCCGCCCCTAACTAATGAGTAAGGAAAATATAGAGCCTTGTTAACTCTGGGTTCAAATCCTGCTATATAAAATCCCATTCAGAATGAAATTAATGCCAGGTTGGCACAAATACAGAAAAAAAAATTAAGGAGCGATTTATAAATCATAATAACTTTACAAGCGTGAGAGATTGCATTATCCGGAAAAGTAAATACACACGAAACTAAAAGAAAAGTGTTATTTTATTTTGAGGATGCAAATAAAAGAGTAGGAGAAAGCAATAAAAGAACATCGTATTCTGGTGTAAATTAAAAGGTAACAAATATATTATTTACATGGAAAACACTGTAATTTACACATTACATTCTTGCCACTCCTTACAGCATAAAAATTACTTGTTATTACATAATATGAATATAAATAAATACATATATATAAACTTATTTACATAAAATATGTTTATTTCTACATTGGGCTAATTATTTTACCGTTTATTAATCTTATATACTTTTCAAATCTCAGTGTTGTTAATTTATTGTTTACTCTCTTTAACAAAATAACACGAAAGAAACAAATAAAAGAAAAAAGAAAACCTCAGTTATTTTAGTAAATTAGTTAAAAGTGATACCTGTAAATTTAGTAGCAAGCGAGGATCTAAGCCAATTTAGTAGCTTAGGAAAAAAGGACACCTGTTTGAAGCTGCGTGTTTTATTACGAACAGGTGTTGATTTTAGTGAGGGGGGGGTTCATTCCCTTTTTTTTTCTTTTTTTTTTGTTACAAATATATTTCTTTTATATTAACCAAAGACTTCAAAAAGATACTAACTGGCTAAAAAAAATTCTGTTATCAATTAAAAGATCTGGATTTTCGATTTTTGCTATCAGAATTGAAGGGAATAAAATTTAAATATTTAAATACTTATGTGAAACATTTAAATTTCAAATTGTACTCATTTATATAGTGTATTTTACATAAAGGTAGTGAAGAGATAATTACCTTCAGGCAGGCAGAAAAGGGATTTCTTTGTAGTCCAGAAGAGAGCGCCAATAATATTAAACAAACGCCATACAAGATTTGAAATTTATTGCCACAAACTCCGTAGAACTATTTAAAATTAATTCTTTTCAGAACAATGTTTCAAAAATGTTAACAATAAATTAATTTACTATTATACAGTTAGCATTCCAAAACTAAAGGAAATCGTTATATTAATTTACTATTATACAGTTAGCATTCCAAAACTAAAGGAAATCGTTATATTAATTTACTATTATACAGTTAGCATTCCAAAACTAAAGGAAATCGTTATATTAATTTCGATAAATGCCAAAAAAACTCGAAAAACCTATTATTAAAAACATACTTCTAATTTAGTGATTTTTTTTTTTAAATTTGGAATCCTAGCAAAGATTTCAGTTTATATTAATATTATATAAACCCGTACATGGTATTGAAGTGGTACTTTAGAAGAAAGTTGAGCGCCGAACATTCATGATTTTTCCTGGCAAAAATATTTCACATAAAAATAATGGGAATTTATGTATGTAGATAGTATACGAAGTTTGAAGAAAATCGTTGGCGCTATTTTCGAGAAAAAAATTAGTAAATTAGCACTTTCGGTTGATGGATTTTGTCCGAGATCTTAGTGTCAGATGCAGTGGTCATACCTAGGCAGAATTTGAGCTCCCTGCGATGTGTCGTTTTTGAGATAAATTTTGTTCACACAATCTAATCAAATCTAGAACTCGAGGCCTCCGTAAGGAAGTTTAGCAATTAGGCCACTAATAGCGCCTTTCATCAGTCCTGTCTCATTAAAAATCGCCAGAGCTGAGGCGAGAAAAATTTCTGATCTCACTAAATCTTGGAGTGTTTCTGCCTGCTCGCAATGCTTCTCCAATATGTTTCTGTTTGGAGCCATTCTACAATGGCTGACAGGTGGTTTTTTATAAGAGGTGCCGCAGAAAAGCTCAGGGTCAATAAGCATCCGTGAAGCGCCCTCCTTTGGCTATCTGACGGCCTCTTCGTTTCCTTGAATGCCTCTGTGGCGAGGCATCCAACCTAGCCGGAGGCTGGCTTGTGGTTTGCCAGAGATTCCAATTTTCCACGGCATTCTTTAAAAATCTTCGCCATGATGCCGTTCACTCTAAAGCCTTTAATGTGGCCTAGCTATCAGAGAAGATCACAATTCTTCTGCTCGTTATGTCCTTTTTCTTAAGGTATTGGCACAGCTTAAGTTAGCGAAGATTTCAGCCTGAAAGAGTTGGCTGAGTGGTTTCAGGTTGGAAAGAGTGCTGGCGTCAGCCATTGTAGAATGGCTACAAACAGAAACATATTGGAGAAGCATTGCGAGCGGGCAGAAACACTCCAAGATTTAGTGAGATCAGAAATTTTTCTCGCCTCAGCCCTGGCGATTTTTAATGAGACAGGACTGATGTAAGGCGCTATTAGTGGCCTAATTGCTAAACTTCCATTTGTTCACCAACAAACACACACACACACACATATACACATACATACAAAATCATATATATATATAATGAACATTGGCTAAAAACATTTTTTTCGTTCCCAGGTGATCTCAAAATATGTACCAGTTGGAGGTTATTATGTTCTTATGTTCTGTATGACAGACCAAAAGGCAATATCTAAGTCTAATCACGTCCATAAATACTTGGAATCTAATGTCATAGCTATACATAAATGTGATAGGTTAATATATTTGCATTTTAAGTTTAAAGAAAAATTTCTGGACCAAAAAAAAAAAAATCTGGAAATTTGGAATTCTATCAATGCGTTGGATGTGCCTCAATATTATACAGATGGCGTAATATAACAAAATGCCACTTTAGTTTAAAGTTTACCATTGTTATTAGTATGCAGATTTAAAGAAATTCATGGAAAACCGAAAAAAAATTCAGTCGAGGGAAAACAAAAATTAGCGATTTTTCCAGTTAATCTATTTTAATGGCATATTCTGCGCCGCTCTTGGAATCTTTTCCATTATAGAATGATAAATTTGAAATCTACAAGTTTTTTTTTTCGTTTTTTCTATTATACTGTTCAGTTTAGCTGGACAGATAGGCGCTACGGATAGCCGAGTGCTTAGAGGAGCGGACTACAAAGCTTAGATGTATTGCGTTACTGGGTTCTATTCCCGATTTTGGCCTTAGATTTTATTTCATGTTTTATTAATATGAGAGGAGGGAGTTTGTGAAGAGGAAGTGGGGATTAGAAATGGTCAGGCTCGAAAGGCTGTTAGGATGCTCCACCCAGTAATATGGAATCAATCTCTGTCAAAAAATAATAAAAAACGAATCTTCTACTCAATAATAGAAGGAATTCTCGCATATGGATCAGAAACCTGGGCTACTACAAGGAAAATGTGTGCAAAGATAAGTACTGTAGAAATGGATTATTGGAGAAGGTGTTTGAAAAAACGAGAAGAAATGGATTAAGGAATGAAGGTATAAGGAAGGAAATGGAGGTCAAGGAGACTATGGAGGAGAGATTAGTAAAAAGAAAACTGAAATGACATGGACACCTCAGAAGGATACCCCCAGAAAGATGGCCAGAGACGGTGAGAAAGTGGAATCCAGAGAGAAATAGAAGACGAGGAAGACCAGCCCGAGGGTGGGGAGATGATATAGAGGAGCAGATGGCTGGTAGAGGACTGCGGGAAGGTGGGAGAGAGATTTTGGAGGGACAATTTGACCTGACGGCAACCCAGTAGTAGGGAAACGCCGGGTAAGTAAGTATTAATATGCGTAAAGCTCATAATGCTCTCCGCCTCCGCCCACGACACCCAATCAGCAGTTGCACGTAAGGCCCACTTGTAAAACTAGGTTTTACGTTAACAGGACAGGTTACTAACAAGCTACTAACTAGTCAGGTACTAACAAGGAGTTTATATTTACTGTACTCAATAGACGATCACTTATTGTTTATAAAAATTGGAGAAAGATGCTTACTACACCAAGATTATACAAAGTAATAGGGGGGGACCATAGCAGAAGGAAAAAATCAGATGATCAATATATAGGCCATTTGTATTTTTTTTTATTACATAATAATATTAGATTAAAAAATAATAATAAAAAAAGAATGAAAATAAAAAATAAAAAGAGTGAGTAGAGGAAGACAGAGAGGAAATTGTGATTAAGTAAAGAGGCATGATGATAGTGTGGTGAACAACACGTGGCGTACCTGTCACTCACTCACTCCAATCCTCCTCCTCCCTACTCAGACACGCACCCACTACATACACACACAAACAAACATAAACCCCACTACCAAGAAGAAAAAAAACCTGCGAACGGTTTGGTATAAAAATATATTGGGTACTTTCAACCGCAATAGTAATTCAAGCTTTTATATGGATCAATAGAAACTATCAGGTAAGTAGGTCCTAAGGTCAGTTGAGCAGTGTATGTGTGTGTGTGTAGCTTTTCTATTGTTATTACGTAAACAAGCCACTAATGCAATATATTCAACATTATATGGACTGTATGAGTGTCGGATTTAAAAGCCAAAACAAAATAAAATAAAAATTCTGATTTGAAACAGTGACAAGTGTTTCTCTTATAGCAAAGAAATTTTGTTCAATCTATGAATTTTTACCTAAATATTTAGTTATCTTCAGTAGGGGGGGTACAGTAAATGAAATTACCTTTTAGAGAAGGGTACCATGTCGTCATAGCTCTTGCAAGAATCTACAAGAAAATTACGTTTTCTCGGAAAAAAGTTTCAAAGGAAAGTGGGAGCCCTTTAGATGAGTAGTTAGTGCAGCAGGTTTAAAGGAACCAGCTAGGGTCGTTGTCAAGAAAGCGCGGAAAACTTAAAAAGAAAAAAAAGCACTTTCAGAAAATTCATATAGAATACAGATTCTACAAAATTTAATTAAAAAAGAAAATCTGCTGTGAAACACTCACACCATTTACTCCTAGTTTAATTAATACAATTTTCTTTGAAATTGCAGCATTATAATGTTTAGTTGAGCTGGTCATAAAAATAGTGGTGGAATTTTACTTGTATACCTGAGCGGCATTATATGGAGCGCTCTGTGTCAAAATTAATAAAGCTTTTGCAAATTTAAATTTAAACTAACTGACCAGTAGCCCTCTAAAATCATTTTTTTTTTTAAATAATTTAAAAAAAAAAGTGATACGTTTTTATCTTTGCAACAACCAATCCATGTTTAAAGAAAATCGTAAGTTTTTGAGAAAATTCCAGAAAACTCTGCAAAATTTCTAAAAAATAAATTTGGAAATCTATCAATGTGTGTTAATATTTTGTAAAACAATATATTATAATCAAGTGGTGTTTAAAGGAAAGCCAAACATTACTATTCCACCAGAACCACCTCAATAACAACCATTTTTCCCGGGAAATGAAAATGTTTTAAATTCAAGTGATAGGTGATTATGTTGTGTGTAGGTAGTGTACCAAGTTTAAAGGAAAATCGGTGATCCTTTAAAAAACTTTTTAAATGAAAAACTGATGGAACAAAAACGTTCAGTAATGTCTCACTTCCGGTTGATGAATTTTCCCGAAATCTTCGTGTCTGATGCGGTAATAATACCTAAATGGAATACCAACTTCCTGAGCTTTCAGCAATTTTTCGTTTTTGAAATAATCTGTTAACCCCTCCCGCCCCACACACATACGCACACAGAGGACTTATCACAAGTAAGACAAAGTAAAAAACTCTCAATAAAACGGTACCTTAATAGTAAAATCAATGAAGTGGTATTGATTACTTGCTGTCCGAATATTATGGCTGATAATGCAAACGGAAATTCAAGTTTCAGGTTCTTTTCGTTGCTAAGTTACTATAAATATGTATATATTCATAGACACCAACCGAGATAAAGAAATCAATTTCTAAGAACCACTTTTTTCTGACCCAGAGGATCTCAAAACATGTGTTTCCGGTGGTAACTCAAACACGAAACTTAGATACGATCGCAATACTTCTTCCTCTTTCAGAAGTAAGAGAGGGTAAATGATAATTAGTTTAAAATTGTAACTTCTATAGGCATATTATCATTCATTTTTCCATAGAACTTTTGAGCTCAGCGTTTACTCTAAAGAAATCTCAAAGTGACATACAATTTACCTGCTTGCTAATCTATAAACTCTCTACTCACTAACTTTGATGGAATTTATGATCTAAAGGTTAATGAATTGAAATCTAAATTTTTAGGAAATTTACATATGTACGATACACTGAACAAAAACTTTAGAGAAAAAAAATTCCGGAGGGCATAGCCCTTCCCTCAGGTGCACACCTGTTATCAATTTATTCCAAATAAAAGTGAAACCTCCCCAGTTTTTAAAGAAAACTGTTGGACCTATTTTACAAATATGAGAACACTTTGACCACGAACATTCAAACTTCATATTAGACATTGTAGGGATACACACCTACTTAGGCAGGTAATAAGAGTGATAGCTCCAGAAGAGAGCGCTAATAACATTTGAGCGCAAATAACAATTGAAATTTTCACGTAAAAAAAGTTAGCTATATAAAAATAGATATTTCCTGAAAAATGTTTCAAATAAAAGTGACAACTGTATATCTGGGCAGTCAGCGTGTCAGGTTTAAATGAAATCTTATAGTTGTTCTTGAGAAAATCCCCCCATCCCACCCCACCACCAAACTCAATAAACCCACTCTTCCGGTTAACCGATTTTCTTCAAATTTCGAATTTCACCAATATTTCTAACGTATATTAATATTATAAAAGAGTTAGAACCATACATTGCACAACGCTGGTACTTTAGAGGAGAGCTTAACACTACTGTTATCCACCAGAACTACCCCCCCCCAAAATCTATTTTCACGATTGCGGGATGACATATCAAATGAAAGTGATAGGTATTTACGTATATAGATAATATACGAAATCGTTGAGGCCGTTTTTGAAAAAATGGCTGAAAAAGAAAAGTCGGTAAAGTTGCACTTGTGGTTGTTGGATTTGGCCCGTAGTCTTCATATCAGATGCAATGGTAGAATCTAAAGGGAATCCGAGTTCCTGTGTCCGACAATTTTTTTTTTTTTTGCGTTATTTTGTTCACATATACTGGGCCATTCGTTAAGAACAATTTTTCCGTACTCAGGAAAAACTTCAGTACATGTATTTCCGGCAACAAGTTCATGGTAACAATTTTTTGGGAGGAAAAAAGAAAGCAGACAACAAAAGTTACTGATAATTAGTACACTAGATGTGAAACACAGGTATGTGATCTGTGTGTTAAAGTCAATTTTCAGTTGGAAAAGCAGTGTAGCGTTTGTAAAATCGTGAGAAAAACACCCTGTTTCATTAACAATGCAAATAGAGCGAGTGAGAGATTTTCGTTTGGCAGCCATATTGGCATTTCTATATAAAAAAATAAAAAAAACAAAAAATGGCACTTATAAAACTATACACATAAATATAGACATACATAAAAAAAACACAAATAAATTGTAATAAACAAACATACAACAGGTGTTAACTATAATGATGAATGAATTCACGGGCCTCCCGTCGAGAGCAAACACTTTCCTTTGTTAGTCACAGTTCAATAAGTGACTTTCTTTTTTATTTTTATTTTTTATCTACTCCTAAATTATTCACTTAAAGTTTTATTTAGTTATGAGTATTATTTGGTATGTTACCAATACTCATTATCGATTTGATTGTTCGATTTTTTTTTTTTTTAGACTACTCTTTTAGAGTTCTACGGGTTCTACGGGCATACTGCATTTTTTATATTGTCAGCGAGAGTGTGTCAATACAACTCTTTCCCTTTTACAAACCTTGATTTATTTATTTATTGTTACTGCTGTTTTTTAGATTCAAGTTGCTGGTAAGAGGAAGAATTGCAATCGTGTTAAGATTTCGATATTGAGTTTCCACCGTAAATACATGTTTTGAGATCCCTTGAGTCCGAAAATGTTGTTTTTGGAAATGTGTGGTGTGAATGTATGATCAGCGAAATCAGCTGATAGCAAATGTAAACAAATTGCATAAAATTTGTCGGCATTTTGTGAGTAATTCCTAATGCTTGAAAGAGTGTAAATAGTGCTTCCTACTACAAACTCATGTGTTATTTACATACTTATAAGCAAACAATAATCAACTTTTGAAGTTTATTTTATTAAGAACTAAAATTGAGCTGATAAATAACTAACCTATAAGTGAGTACCTTTCGTGACATATACAAACTATTAAGTGAAAAAAAAATAATTATTTCTTGTAAGATAATTTTATTAATTCTCCTTTTTGTTTCTATTAGTTATTTATTCACTATTCTTTATTTATGTGATATTGTATTATTTCATTTATTTATTTATATTTAATTTACCCTGTTATATTTAATTTACGACTCTGATGGTTCTTAACGTTCAACCATATATCAGCTCCTCAGATGAGTGAACCACTTCTACCACTGTTAATTCCTTAAAATTAAAGTAGAAGAGCCACACAATCAGCGTCTGATCATTTAGTGTAAACGCTGTCAAGAATATAGACATAGCAAGTCCTACTGCCAACAACTACCTCGATGTGTGAAGTGCGCAGGAGAGCATTTCACCCTGGATGTACCAAGCAACGCAACACTCCCGCCAATTGTGTATTTTGCAATGGCGAATATCCCGCCAATTACAAAGGCTGCGCAATATATAGGGAACTCCAACGAGCCAAGAGGACACATATAGCCATCCATCTGCTCAACGCTCCTCTTTATCAAACCCAGGATTCTCTGCAGCTGCTCAACCTACTGATTTCCCGCCACTCAAGAATTCAAGCCAGATAAAACACAATAACAATAGATCTACATATTCTCAGGTAGTTGCGGGGCTTGCACTTCCTCAGTCTTCTGCACAGCCGTCCGTCCACACCTGCCTCATCGCCTGGTGTCTTCTCTCCATAACTCCTTTCTAGCAGATGGATGGCTATATGTGTCCTCTTGGCTCGTTGGAGTTCCCTATATATTGCGCAGCCTTTGTAATTGCCTTTCTTTCAGACTTCAAAACCCTTATCAATCCTCTTATAAACCTCTTAACCTCTGTAGTGAATACTCTACTTCCTCGCCTAGCTCCCTAATGCCTCTTAACGAACACTCTCTCACTATTCTCGTGTGGAATATTAACGGACTAGACATAAACAAGAACTAGATATATTACTTCGAACTACGAATTGACATAGCTCTTACCACTGAGACTCATTTTACTGACAGATCATATTTTTATATTAACGGATATACGCTCTACAGGACTAATCATCCAGATGGAACGCTCATGGTAGCTCTGCAATATTAATTTGCAAGAAACTAGCTCATTTTCTAATTCCTTACACCTCAACAAACTATCTCCAATCGACTGTAATTTCCTTAATTTCGGAACCATTTACTTATAATATAGCTGCAGTGTATTGCCCACCCAATCATGTCATCACCTCTGATCAGTTTCTATCCTTCTTCCAATCCTTAGGATCCCGATTCATCTGCGGTGGCGATTTCAATTCAAAACATCTGGGGGAGTTGCGTAGCTAACCCCAGAGGCCGCATCCTCTACAATACCTTACTCCGAACTAACCTCTCCTGTTACTCCCTCACACCCCACCTACTGGCCTACTTCTTTAAATAAACTCCCAGATCTCCTTGACTTTTTTGTTTGCTCAAATATATCCTCAACCTTTATTGAATCATATACACTGCATCCGACAATAGTCCAGTAATTCTATCCATGGATATTTACCCCAAAGCGACTCGTCCGAAACAAACACTGATTAAAGGATTGATAGACTGGAATGTCTTCAAAAATCTACTAGAACTTAAACTCAACTTGAAAGCAGCACTTAAAACGTCTAATGAAATAGACTCAAATGTTCAACATCTGACTCAAGTAATACAGCAAAACATATGGCAAGCCACAACAACCTTTCGACCAATCAGACACATTCTGCCCCCTATAACCTACCTCTACATTTAAGAATGCTTATTACGAGGAAGCGACGGGCAAGAGCTCTCTGGCAGCGCACTCGGTATCCGTCACACAAACACTGGCTTAACGTAGTTACCAGACAACTAAACAATGAACTTCACAAATATTATAACAACCAGTACGCCAATCACACCGCATCTCTAAAACTGACGATAACTCCATGTGGGATGCTAAAAGACGACTGCTCAAGTATCGAATAGGCTCAGCTCCTCTACGCCATGACAACGGTACTTGAGCTAAAATAGACACAGAAAAAGCTAATCTTCTAGCTTCGTATCCAGCACTGTATTTATCCCAAACTCCGACATTCAAGATGCAGAACACATTTCTAATATCACCAGTGAACTTGACATCCCATTACCTTTCACTTCCTCCCAAACCCAGTACTCCTTCTGAAGTAACACAAATCATCACTAACCTCCCTAAGAAGAAGAGCCCAGTTTACGATTTAACAACTTCAAGTATTATTCGTCAACTCTCCACAAGGCCATCGTATATCTAACTACTCTCTACAATGCAATATTTAGGACTACATACGTTCCTATTGTAAATTTGCTTCCGTACGCATGATTCCAAACCTACACATCTCCCAAGCTCTTACAGACCCGTAAGCCTGCTACCTATTTTAGGAAAAATATTTGAAAAGATACTTCTTTTACGCCTTCAACCATTACTCTCCAAATTATGCCTCACGACCACTTTGGATTCCGTAGTGGATACTCCACCATTCAACAAGCACATCGCGTTGTAGATGTTATCGCTACTTCCTCGAGCGGAAGCAACACTGCGCTGATGTATTCTTGAACGTGTCAAGGGCGTTGGATTGTGTATGGCACGAAGGCTTGTTGTGGAAGCTCAAAGGCATTTTACCGAATACTTACTATATCATACTCAAATCATATTTAACAGACAGCTTCTTCCAAGTTCCTCAAGAATCATCTACCTCACCGGTTTATCCTATTCTTGCTGGCGTGGCACAAGCTGACCCCAATACTTTATTCAATTTACACTGCTGATATCCCCACAGATCCCAATACAACCATTTTTACTTATGCCCATGATACAGCAATCCTTTCACCTCATAAAATCCTGTAATTTCCAAACATATTCTTCAATGTCATCTTTAATTATTAGAAACCTGGCTAACGAAATGAAAAATAAAAATCAACATGAACAAATCTAAATTTATAATATTCACTCTAAATAAGAAAGTAATCTCTCCAGTCAATCTCTACAATACTCTTATACCATCTGCAGACCATCTTCGTTATATGGGACTTTACTTAGACAACCGTCTGACTTGGAACCCCCATAATAGACTCAAACGAACTTCCTTTAACCAACGTTTAAGACTTCTCTGCTGACTTCTTGACAAACGCTCTAAGCTGACTCTAAAATAAAAGAAAATTTGGAATTACGGAGTAGAACTTTATGGGACTGCAAAAATAAATAATCTCAACATACTCCAAACTCTCCAATCCAAGATCCTACGTCTTATCGTCGATGCTCCTTTTTATGTCTCAAATTCACTTCCGGGTAATCCTCCAAGACGACTGAAGCGTCGTTGGCCCGGCGACCTCCTGGGCATCTGATGGTGCTTATCAATGGATAACTTATCATTCACACCAATCACGCCTCTTTTATATGTACATTGATCATTTTTACTTTTACACACAGAGCGTGTAGTTGTAAAATTCTAAATAAAAAGGAAAAAAAAAATATATGATCAGCATAACTAAGAAACGGAAAAGCGCAGAAAATGCAAACTCTATATTTCGTTGTAAGATACACCAACGAACCTGAGAATATGCTTACTTTGCGGAAGTGTCACTTTACTGAATGATTTTATTTTTTTCAGTTTTTTGGATTTTCTCGAAGACGACTCCATTGATTTGCTTTAAACTTGTTACATCATCTACACATACAAAGTGCTACAACTATTATTAGAATTATTTCTCCGGGAAAATTCATTTAAGGGTACTTTTGGGGGAGTGGTGGTGTTAGGTTTTACCCTAAAGTGCTATTTTAGTTTATTACACAATTCTATCATAGAAATAATATTAATTAGAATTAAGTATGTTGTTAACATCCCGAGTTTGAAGAAAATCGGATGAAAGGACGTGCGATTTCACTGAAAAGTATTTTGAGTCTTCTCTGTAAAATTTGTCTATTGCAGAAAGAGAAAGTTGTGCGAGTGTTTCGCACAAGATTTATTTTTAAATTGAAATTCAGAATTTCGCTTCTTTTTTAATTACACATGTGAATACTTTTACTTAGAATGTCATCAGCACCAATTACGCTTAATTTATCATTAAATTGTGTAACAAAAATAATTTATTTTATTACTTAAAACTGGCGTCCATGTTGGCTAATTCATATGAGACATAGTCCATAAGCCATAATATCATGGACACATCTCGTTAATCTATGGGAATCCATAGAGTTTAATTTCTTCCAGCAATTTATCATTCGTTTGAGTCTTCGATTTGAATGTGTTTCATGCCAGTCTCCAAACGAACCATATAAATGGTCGTCTGAAGATTTAGTTGAAAAAAAAATTTGAGAAATTAAAAATTGATATATTGTAATATTACTTTATTACTGCAAAAGCAAATGGCAAATGAGGGCGATGTTTCTGGAAATGGTAATATTGAATTTAATAGTAACCAATAAAATTGTGTGGTAACCGTGGTTGAGATAAACAGTTAATATATAGAGGTGTGAATATCATATGTACATTGGCCGTTTTGAATTATAGTTTACCATAAACACGATAATCTAATCAGAAATGTGGTGTTAGAACCAGAATTTCTCGTTATGTATGTCTGCATCTCACACACACACACTCACACACATACTCTCTCTCTCTCTCTCTCTCTACATACTCGGTTTTCCATAATTTCAATGAGGCCGACCGCTGGAATATTATAGTTGAATAAATTATTAGCTTGAAGACACCAGGTTATTAACAGGAATAAATGTTATTTACTAATGAAAATCTGAAACAGTTATTCCCTTCTCTCGCCCCCCTAGAAAATATCAAAGTAATACCATTATATCAAAGCATTTAAAACAATATTGCAATTTTCTACTTACTCCAGGCTAAGAAGTGGAAATATAGCGGCCGTGTCGAATTTTCATAATCTAGTTTTCACCGGAAATACATATTATGTTATGGTTCCCCGTACATGAATATAGCTAAAATCTATCTGAACAAGATATCCCAAAAAAAAAAAAATATCACCGAAAACTTCAACTTGGTATTCCATTTAAGTATGTAATGGATCTACATATCCCTCACAGCTCTAGTTATCAGAGGAGGGGCAATCTAAGAAGCGTTACTGGGCATAAGAAGAAGAGTAGGGGGAGTCCAGGCACCCGCTTAAAACTCTCAGTCAAATGCCATTCGAACAACCGCTATTCGAACTACCATCACTATGCCAGTCAGTCTGTCACTCTATTCTCGCTCTACATGCTCTTACTCTAAATTATACAGGTAAAGTGAGTTTAATATTCTCATTCAATATAAACAGTGTTCAGTATGTCTAATTTAACCTAAGTTTTTCTCTTCAGTCCAACCCCAAAAACATACATTGCATGGCACTAGCACCGTCTTAAGAAGGTTCTGGACGAAATCCATTAATCGAAATTGTGACTTTACTTAATATTTTTTTTTCCAGAAAATCAATCTTGAGTTTGGCCCACATAAAGAAAACAGTAAGATTTAGGCCACCTTGTTGACTATTATATTAGTCCTCTTCAGAGTCGCAAATCAACAAAATACAAAATAATTAATCAAATTATATAAACAACGTCCATATTCCGTTTAAGTGATTTAAATATAAAATAGAAAAGTAATTTTTTTTTTTATTTTGTTGATCTATCTTGTTGAACTCTAAAAATGAATAAATATAATCGTCGAATAGTCGTTGGTGGTTATTCGAATGGCTGAAATCTTTGTGTCTTTTTTATAAGATACCAAACTCAAAAGCACTTTTCCTGAGATATTTATTGGTCGAGAATTATACTATGTAATTATAATGTATAAAAGATTTGTTTTCGTTTTTTTTTTTCAGTCTATCGTGAATTTCTCAAAAAAAAAGTCCATCGATTTTCTTTAAATTTTATCTATCATCCACACATGTAAATATCTATAATATTTTACTTGAAACAATTTCATGAGAAGATTTGATAATTCGGAAGGTTCTGAGGGAACCATAGCATTAAGCTTTTCTCTGTACTTCAGAACAATGTATGGTTTTATACATTCACATAATATATAATAATAATATACATTAAATGTATTAATAGAATTCCAAATTTGAAGAAAATCGATTAATGGGAAGTTTGACTTTACAGAATAGATTTTTGAAAACATGAAACTTAATTTTTATACAATATAGTCCCGGTCCACCCAATTAGAACGTTAGAGGTGAACGATCTTTATTGAGTTCTTTGTTTCCTCTTTTTATTTCTAGCCTAGAAAATTGAAAACATAATAAGGCTCAATCAATGAAAGTTGGATTATTTGGCGTTTATATATATATATATGTGTGTGTGTGTGTGTGTGTGTGTGTGTGTGTGTGTGTGTGTGTGTGTGTGTGTACTTATATATTATATAAATAAATTCAATATTAATATACATAAAAACTATAAACAGCCACTAGGATAGAAATAATAGTTGCGTGCAGCACACAATCTCAAATTAGATTTGTTTCTTAGAAATAGTTTGTTATATTTTATTTATTTATTTTTTTGTTTAATATAAATATATTGTGCGTGTAACAAATTAATATAAATAATTTGTTTTATTTGTTACGTTAAAAATACTGAATAAATTGATTAATCAATACGTGTGTATAACTTTTTGGTCATGTTAGGAAAAATATAACTCTAGTGTGAAAGATTAACAAGATTTTCTTTTTGCTTTCTCTAACCAGGCGTAATCCCAGTCTTCGGATATTGCCTCTATTTAGCCATCGATCTGCAATCACCAGCAGAATCTGTCTTTACATCCTTTCCCTTCTTCCGTCAAGCCTTTACCGTTCATTTCCTCAATTATTATTACTCTCATATCAATAAGTTCGGAGTCTAGCACGTCTTCTAATGCCACTAGATGCTCTCCATCTAGAGTAGTTGACGTCGTTCAGGTGAGTATTATTATTATTATTATTATTATTATTCAAAAGGGGGGAGAGCATCTAAACCCTGCGCTATCCAAAAGAAGGCAACTACCGGATCTGAAACAATAGTCTCGACCCGGTTTTTTTCATTTTATCGACCTAAGGTTGGAACACCATAGTCCGAACAATTCAGAGCCCTAAAGGAAAACAGCGTAAGCTCGTCCACAGATATCCTGTTCTGGCCACAGGTCCTGAACCTAAATTCCTTACAACGCAAACAATTTGTCATGAGATATGAGAGTTTCTTTCTCTGTCTCACAAACTTTAATAAAAAGGTCTGGCATGAGCTCCCTCCCCCATTACGTAGAGGTTTCTCCTTGAACTACAATGCCCATAAGGGATCCAACCAGATGTCTGAGAGAGACCGTGCAAGACACATCAACATCTCACTAATAGCCATGTCCGACCTCCCAATGAGATCTTAGACTGCCGACATCCCACTGAGCTCATCTATAGGAATGAATGCTGTGAAGCTATCATGACTGTAAGCTTGACAGACAAGTGTCTGAAGGACAAACCAAAAGCAGGCTCGAGACCAATGAAAATGAGAGAGGCCCTAATTTGGCAAATCTGTCTATCTCCTCATTTCCCATGATTCCCATATGACCTGGTGCCCAGATTAGAACAACATCCTTAGGAACATAAGGATTTGGAACATCCTTAGGATGAGGATAGCTCTTCCAGTCTTTTTGAACATTCCAATAGTTACAGAGGAAGAGAAGAAGAATTTAGAAAAGAATCAACGCAGCCTGACTATCCAAGCAGATACAAACTTCTTTTACATTAGAGTTACTTACCCGCTCACCAGAGACTCAGCCTATAACATTCACCAAGAGGCACCGCCAAGTGATCCCTCGTATAAAAATAGATAGCAGTATTAGACCTTCCTTCCATTCTGAAACCTCCGGATAATACCTGAAAGGATTATCAGGCGTCACTCAGATGGAACCAACATTACCCAATATTGATAAATGCAATGATAAAAAACATAAGTCTTCAACATCTTATCAGAAGCAAAGTCTGTAATAGGAACTATGAAAAGCATCCCGCCATGAATGGTAGGGTGTGACCATATCGCTATCTTTGCTAAAAACCTACCTGTTTAATTCTATAATGGGCTTATTGCCATGTTTTTCACCTCACAAAGAGTGGTGGAATTCCCAGCAAAGTTTCCATAGCAGCGGCTGGCGTAGCCCGAAATGCACCGATCACCTACAGTCAAGCCAAGAGTTGAATATCCTCAAACAGCAGTTATTACTTGTTTCAATGCAACGCCAACACACCACAGCCTATATAAAAACCTAGGTTTAGTAACCATGCATAGGTGAGTATTGCATCAATAGTTCTTTACAAGATTCTCTTATCATTTTCAACAGATAGTGGAAGTGCGGGTATACTGAATAATTTTTCCAGTTTTTTTTTTGTGATTTTGTCCATAAAAACACCGACGGATTTTATTAAATTCTTTGCACGAACTATGATTACGGTGACCTCTCACTTCTGTTGGACATTTTTTTCCGAGAAAGTTAATTTAAATACGTTAGAGAGTTAGATAGCTAATTATAGAAGATCTAGATTCTCTTGAAAATTGTTTAAAAGTTAAACGTAATATAAATATTATTTTAGAAAGATATAAACAACAATTATTTTATATTGACATAGATAGAAACATCAATTCGCCCATTTAATACGTTTAGTGAGAATTTTATTTTCAATATGATGATGATATCAGCAATATCTAAATTGAATATTTCATTTAATGTTACTAAAATCTTTGCTCAAATTAACTTTCTGGATTTCTAAAGGTAATATATCTTATATAATTACTCCAAGAAATATTTGTATACTTTGTATGTTAAATGAATATGAAACCTTGACCCACTTAACTTGCCCAATTTTTCTTAGATATTTAGAGTGATCAATTATGCTCAACAAAAATGTCAGTACAAACTGATGGACTGGTTAGAATTGTTCGTAACTTTAACCAGAAAAATATATTTAATATTTATAACTTTATTAAAAATAAGTTTAGGACCAGATCTTTTATAATAAATAGTACCTAATAATCTCTGTAATTTTAGTTAATTTCTTAAAATTAAGAAAAAGGTTTATTTTATTTTTATAGTAAATTGTATTTATTTCTTTTTGTTTTTTTCATAGAATTGAACTTTCTTTGTAACAATAAATAAATAAGTTTTGGGAAAAGGTGGGTGCTTATGCTTTCCTCAGAAAAATCATTTTATTAACTTTAGATTTTCCCATTAATTATAAAATTGAAGACAGACAAACATTTAGTAAAATATATAAATTTGAAGACGTGTGTGTTTAAGACCAGGCTTTTTGGTTTTATATTTATTTAAAGTATAACCACACTCATTTTCCTATATTCAAATTTTGCCACTAATAAATATGGAAGTAACTTAAAATATAGTCAAATAAACCACCTGCTAGTTAGTACTAATACGAGGAACTCTTCCATTACTATAGATACTAACCCTAATATAGCTGAATATAAAATTAGATCTAAAAACAGAATACCTCGTCAAAACATAATGGAGTTACACAGTGACAGACTCAGTGAGTGACAGACTCAGTATAGAAAGGAAAACATCATATCAAAGATTCAACCATGTAAAAAAGTTACCCCCGCTCTGGCAAACAGGGTCCAATGTTACATATTTTGGTTCCATTTTATTTTTAGAAATGTAAGTTTCTCTGAATGAATCTCATTATTAGTTTTTACATTTTACTATAATTCCTGAAAACATTGAACAACTGCATCGTGTGAAAAAAAAAAATCAACTGAAGAAGAATACATTTTCATTTGCCCAGCAGATTATTTCTGCTTAATAAAATTCAATACAATGAAATATGTGCATTGCAAATGAATATTAATTGATTGTTGGAGTACGTCCTCTACAGTAGTTTCCGTTTTAGCCGTCGGGGTGTTTTCTGTCTGAGATGGTGGTCTGTTCCCAGCTTCTGTAGTTTGTAGTTTGTTTAGAAATGTGTGTGTAGTCCTACGTCATAAAGTCATTGATTTCTGGGATGTCCAGCTCCTTATGAATTTGTTCGTTCCGCATGAACCATGGTGCTTCCAAGGCGATACGAAGTACTTTATTTTGGAAGCGGTCTTATTAGCTTCATCTATACGGGGCAGGCGTACATTAGTAAAAGTCTAATTATAAATGTATAAAGAAATCTGGAACATTGTGGTTTCAATGGCACCCGTTTGATAAATTATGGGAAGAGTTTGATTTTTGTGTTATGTGTGAAGTTCAGGTTAGTATTGTAAACCAAGTTATTTTAGGGTTTCGTTGACGTTTGTCTTCACCGCGGTGTTGTTAATTTTTAACGTTTTACGAGTAGTTGGATGTATTCTACGAAAGGTCAAAATTTTTGTCTTTTGTACGTTTAATCCGTTTGTGAAGCCAGTCGGTTATTTTGTCTAATGAAGTTTGTAGATTATCTCCAGCTTCAGAAAGTTTGTGATGTCTTGAGAGTGAAAGGGGTCATCTGCGTAAGTGGCACGAATAGAATTATTGAATATAGGAATGTCGTTTGTGTAAACTGTGAAGAGGAAGAGAGTATATATATATATAATTTATATATATAAAGACAGTTAGATAGAAATAGTAAATGCGTGAGAGAAAATACGATGATTTTGTGTGGGTATGTGGAAAAAACAAAATAACACGAAAACTCTGAAACTGTTTCTCTGAGGTAGCCTGTGCGCTGTTGGATGATTTCCATGGCCATTGCTTTTTATTCTCGGTAGACAGAAAGAAAAAAATAAAATAAATCTAGTACCTAAAACAGCCACATAGTCCTCTGCCGCCCTTCTACCTATCGTCTCTCTGCCTCTCTTTGCCGGCCGCTTACCACAATAAAACACTGTTCAAGCATAACAGTTGCCCCTGGAGACACACGCTTTCTTTTTCTTTCTTTTTTTTTTATTCCATGTCATTGTACCTTTCACATACACAAACTGTCAGCGAATCAGACAGACAGACAAGTTATCGATCATTTACCACCAAAAATGTTTGGTTTTTTGTTTTACACTATTACTGAATTCTTACTATGCTTAAATCCCGTTCTCCTCCCTTACCTTCTGGGAAATCTGATGCACCGTGTGCTTGTAGAACTATTATTTCCTCAATATCTGTGCCTAGGTATGTGGTGACTAATAAATACTCTCCTAAATCTATTGCACCGCTTTTGGTTCTAATGGTACCCGATGATGTTTCTAGGCAAACTTCTATTCCTTCTTTGAATCACTTTCATTCTTTCATTCATTGTACCACCACTTTCATTCATTCTTTGTATCACTAGTCCTCCGTCGGGTGGTTTAACGGATTCTTATTTATGTATGAGTTTACAAAGCTCCTTATGAAAATCCTTTTTAGTCGCAGTCTGATTCATTAGGAATTCCTGTTAGCCTTGCTCAGCCTCGGAGAGCCTTCAGTGCAATATTCTCTTGGTTTCTACCGTACATGTCCTATATTCCTAAAATTACTTCTTCTTTATGTATGAGTTTACAAAGCTCCTTATGAAAATCCTTTTTAGTCTCAGACTGATTCATTAGGAATTCCTGTTAGCCTTGCTCAGCCTCGGAGAGCCTTCAGTGCAATATTCTCTTGGTTTCTTCCGTACATGTCCTATATTCCTAAAATTACTTGACCTATATTTTTTCTGCCTAATTCATTGATTTATCTCAAGATAGATAATAAATAAGGGAAGTCCAAACATCTAATTCAAACAATAACACGATATTTTTTCCTTGCAGCATTTTCTATGCTATTAAATTTTGGACAAACTCATGTTTCTATGCAATAGATAAAGTTTCTTGAAACTTAGCTTCTTAAACTTTTCATGTGTGGTTGGGTTCACTGTGTCCATAATGCTGGTAAATATCTAGTATATTATCCATTAAAATATTCTTTTAATTGTTGCTTTTTTTTAACTATTGCTGAACCCTAAAAGTGATTTTCCCTACTCCTTCCCTCCTTTATGTACCTTTTAGCTTTCCTTTTATTATTGCAGATTCCACGTGATATTTAAATGGATCATTAAATTTAACGTCACCGGGATTCTTATTTTACTTTACAGACATTGTGTTTGTGTTCACGTACAACATACCATTTACTAGACAAGAAAAAACATTTGTTTTTTCGAGGCGACTGGAGAGAACACTGTCCGGAAGCCAGCAGTGCACTGAGAAGGCCCCGGCAGCCAATGACCATAGATGTTGACCCGCCTTAAATTTAAAAATAAAAAAAAAATTAATAAAACCTGTATTTCCGGTGAAAATTCAATTTCGAAAATTTGATACGATCGCAACACTTCCTCTTTCTTTTTGTGTGCACTAGAAAAACAAGCAAATAGAAAAGAAATAATTTAAAACTGAAATGACAGACGCATGGAAGAAGTCATTTTATCATTTAACAAAAGGTCAATACTAAGTCAAATGCACCAACTATTCTATAATCACTAATCCTGCCTGTCTGTTGTTGTTGTGGGTACAGTAACAATACAACAATAGTTATTGTATCAGGAAATTCAAGTAGTAATAGTGTTATATTATATCAAATTAAATCATCCTGAATTAATTGAACAAAATACATCAACATTCATACCACATCCTGCAACAACCTAAATCAGTTACTAGATAAATCCTAAGGAAAAGATGGGTAAGTTGAGACACGCATCCAGGCAGATAGGCAGACGGACAGACACTGGGCAAAAAGAGGTGAGAACGGGAAATAGGATAAGATCTGGACTGTATAATATTGAACAATTCATTATTGTGAATATAGCCACGCCGTTTTCATAGAATCCTTGTTTAAGTACTTTTAGCTTTAGTCTGAAGGCGGAAGAATTATTAGAAAAATAATGTTTGACAATCTTTCTCTTCCTTGTAATTCAAATTCCATTCGTAATACACGTGACTTCGAGATCACATAGAATTCGATAAATTCATGATTTATTATGCAAATCAATTATCTTATTTTATACTCAAATATAATTTCGAATATGTTTTAAATAGTTAGGGACTATGTGGGTACATTGGTCCCACATGCATTTATTTATGCATGACGGGAGCACTAGAGTCTTGCACAGTAGGGATGGAGCTTATTCTAATTTTGTAGTTAATAGGATGGCGAAGAGGGGTATCCTCAGGATATCTAGGGAAGGGATTTTTTTATTTACACAAGGGACAAATTATTTTTGTCAGCCAGCAACTTCCTCTGGAACCCCCCTTAGGGATGGGATGATTAAGAACTACCGCTTAGATCAAATATCTCTTTGGGGCTGATTAACAGAAGAGAATAGAGCAAAGAATCTGTTCTGCTTGGTATTGAAAGACATACAATGTCGGGTGTGGCCCGGGTCGAGAATCCCTGAGTGGACTTACGATAGGAGTGAATAGGTCAAAGTTTATGGGAAACTCTCCCAACATCTTCCAGTCGGAAATTCATGCTTTGAAAGATAACTCCAGTTCAACCTCGTTAGGGAGTATCGGATTCTGGAGATTTTGATTCTATTCGATAGCTAGAGAGCCATTAAAGTATTGAGCTGTTTCAGTTAAAAAAATGGTATGAAATGTCTCGGAGGTTCCCGCATTTTGACACTTTTGAGGACATCTAGCAAGGAAATTCGTTGAAAACCCCTTAATAAGGCAGTAATCCTTTTGAGAATAAGCTTCCAGGGAAAGCTCAGGAACGAAGAGGAAGCTTAAACGGTATTTTTCGGGGCAATAAAACTATTATTATTATTATTATTATTTCCTTTATACTTAGAATACTAATTGCATTCATATAAATCTATCACTTTTATTTGTAACATTTTCCGAAAAAAATTGTGTTTAGGTAGTTCTGAGAAGTCTTAAAACTTTGAAAAATCAATTGTGTTTAGGTAGTTCTGTGGAGTCTTGAAACGGTGACACAATTCTGTGGAGTCTTGAAACGGTGACAAATCAATTGTGTTTAGGTAGTTCTGAGGAGTCTTAAAACTTTGAAAAATCAATTGTGTTTAGGTAGTTCTGTGGAGTCTTGAAACGGTGACACAATTCTGTGGAGTCTTGAAACGGTGACAAATCAATTGTGTTTAGGTAGTTCTGAGGAGTCTTGAAACGGTGACACAATTCTGTGGAGTCTTGAAACGGTGACAAATCAATTGTGTTTAGGTAGTTCAGTTCTTGTGTGACAAATCATTGTGTGTTAGGTAGTTCTGTGGAGTCTTGAAACGGTGACACAATTCTGTGAAATTCAATTGTGTTTAGGTAGTTCTGTGGAGTTCTTGAAACGGTGACACAATTCTGTGGAGTCTTGAAACGGTGACAAATGTGTTTAGGTAGTTCTGAGGAGTCTTGAAACGTTGACAAATCAATTGTGTTTAGGTAGTTCTGTGGAGTCTTAAAACTTTGAAAAATCAATTGTGTTTAGGTAGTTCTGTGGAGTCTTGAAACGGTGACACAATTCTGTGGAGTCTTGAAACGGTGACAAATCAATTGTGTTTAGGTAGTTCTGAGGAGTCTTGAAACGTTGACAAATCAATTGTGTTTAGGTAGTTCTGTGGAGTCTTAAAACTTTGAAAAATCAATTGTGTTTAGGTAGTTCTGTGGAGTCTTGAAACGGTGACACAATTCTGTGGAGTCTTGAAACGGTGACACAATTCTGTGGAGTCTTGAAACGTTGACAAATCAATTGTGTTTAGGTAGTTCTGAGGAGTCTTGAAACGGTGACAAATCAATTGTGTTTTTCTACAATCTAATCATCATCTACTTGCCATAGTTGGTAGATTGACACTTGTCCCCCCCCATCAACTGTATATTTGACAAAACTTGAAATTTAAATAAATTTTGCCATTTTATATATAACTGTTATTAAGAGAAGTAAGAGGAACTCGGGTTTCTCGGTATTCATTTAATATTATTTTAATAGGTGTTTGTTTTTCCTGGAAAAAGAAGTAAAGAAACGGTTTCAAAAAACTGGAATAAATTGTGAACATCAGGGTTTTTTAATAGGACAAATCAGAGAAAAATACGACAAAACCTATAAAAGTCATTATTGATAGAAGCTCTTTTAATGATACAAGACGTAATGACTTATTTAACAAATCAAAAATGTGATAATAAACAATTATTACCTGCACTAGTTAGATAAGAATCCTAGCCTTAGTATTAACCATCAAAATTTCCCAGGATTGTCTGCTGAAGTGCAGAATCATGTCTTGGAAATAACATTAGATAAAATAATACTATAAATAATGAACAGAAATAAAAGGGAAATTTTTATTAGTACAGGCCATCCCACAGGGGGTTATTATACTTGGGTACAAAAGGAAATCATTTATTAGCCATTGTGGTGTAGGCTAAGTGAATGGTAGTAGAGGGGATATTTACAATGTAACCACCAGTGGGCTACAGGGAATGTAAGAGATAGAGTGAGGGTCTCATAGTGATACCAACGGAGGTTCTGGCTATAGAGAGAGAGCGAGTGAGAGGTTACAATGTGGTGGACATTATAACCTTCTTCATGGTTTATTATCGTATCATAAACCTTTAGTACTTATTACGGGGTGGTTACGGAATGGAGGAGACTGAGAGCGGTCATAGAAACCATAGCAAAGGTAATAATAATAATCTGCTTCTATACCCTTGTCATTGTTGCTATCAGTTACAGAGGTCATACTACCAACCCAGCCGGGTAGGGTGTGATGGGGATCAAGGCACAATAGCCGGCGGCAATGTTTACGCACATTAATATGGCTAATACACGCCATTAATGAGTAGATTATCTACTTACCAATGATGTAATAACAATTAAACGTTGGACGGAAATGAAAACCAGGCGGAAAGAAAGAAAGGATGACCACATACAGCCAAATTAAATATATCAGTAATTATTTGGTACAATGGCCAATTATTGACACAACCAAAAATGTTGTAATAAGTTTTTGATACTTCTCATATCTTAAGAGCGCCCCAGAAGATGGCAAACAATGATGGCCGAAACGTCGAGTTTTGAATAAGAAAAACTTATTCTTGGAAATATTTTGTTTTTTTCGCTTCGAAAGTGCCTGGTCGATTAGCTGACAATCACATATATCAGATCAAATTGTAACGGCCAACAACTAAACTATTTGAAATAAATCTTGTACTACAGATTCACACAACTTTCTCTTACTGCAGTCATATAATTATAGCCTTGACCAATTTTCTTTAAACTAGAATTTTTTGATTAAAAGTTTGCTTGCATTACCTTAAATTTATTGATGGATTTAAGTAATATAGTGATAGTTATATATCTGTGTAGTTAGTATTCCAAGTTTAATGAAAAACAGTGGAGCCGAGAAGTTCTCGTAAAACTCAGTAAACCTTTCTGTTAGGTTGCTTTCCAATAAACCTATTTATTTATATATAATGAAGTTTAATGAAAATCTCGAAAAAAAAAATTACTCTTAAAGTTGCATTTCCGATTGATGGATTTTGATCGGAAGCGTGGCTGTGAGTGTGACTGAGAGACAGTGAGTATTTCTAAATGAGTGTGTCTGGAGAGAGTGTCACTGAGATAGAAAGAGAGACTAGCCACCTAAAATATTCCATCCCTATTTTGATTAAACGCAAACAAACACAGACTCACATAACAAAAGCACTATATGTATTACTATATTTAGATAAAATAAACTATAATAAAAATATGTACACCTCAACTATTGTGTTATAATCCAATGATGAAAAAACATACATATATTCAATACTGCTGTATATAAATTACATCAAATGAAAATTCAAACAAAAAATAAAAATAAAACCATCTCAACCTATATATATATTATAGGAGCACCTAAATAAATACAGTAAATAGAAAAAGAGGTAAACAGAACTCTGGATAAATTACGTGCAAAGAAAAATACAAAAAACCCGAGAAAAGCCATGGACTTTGTGAGCGGGAAAAAATTATCTTCCTTTTAAATTTATTTTTCTTCACTTTTTTATGATTAGGAAAAAATAAATTAAATTGTAATCCATTTTTCTTTTTTTTGTTTAATTCAATATTAAATTTAAACAAAATTCAATTTTGTTTTTGTATATAGTTTGTTTTTTTTTTTATTTTCAAGTTGACCAAAGCTCGTCTCTATAATAATATTGTAGAGACTTTTTTTCCTACAAACATTTTTTTATTCATCTGAGATAAGAAGCCTCTAGAGATGGAGCGAGAAAGAGTTGAACACCTCTCCACTGGGCCTTCTTAATAATAGAAAACAAGACCATCCTCAGAGTTTCGCTTAAAACAGAAACACAAAAACAACCAAGAATTAAGAAACATAATAACAAAAATCGACAATTTTTCTTAAAATCCAGTTTTAGATTAAAACAAAACAAAAAAATCTTGTGTGAAACACTCACACAATTTTCTCTTATTTCAGTTTTCAAAATTGTACCTAATTGACAAATTTTATAGTTTGGGTAACAAATTGGATGAAATTCAATTTCGTCTTCGTCGAAAACTGAATAAAATGTTCATTAAAAGCACACTTCCAGTTTACTAATTTTCTTGAAACTCGGAATTTTGGTCATTAATTAATTAATTTCGTTTGAATGATAGAATTGTATAATCAACTGTGATAGCACTTTTGAGAAAAACATAACTCCACCCCTCCCCTAAAAGTGTCATTAAATGACTTCCACAAGAGAAATGTTTCAAATAAGAGTTGTAGCTCTTTAATGTGTAGTTTATATTCCTAGTTTAAAGAAAACGTTGGAGCCGTTTTCTTAAAAATACCAGAAAACTGAAAAAAACATTTTAGTAAAAACGCCCTTCTGTCATCCGATTTTTTTCAAACTCGAAATTTCAACAACTCATTTAATTCTAATTAATCTTATACAGACAACAGAACTGTATAGTAAACTGAAATAGCACTTTAGAGGAAAACTTAACCCCACCCTTTCCCCAAAAGTACCCTTAAATGAATTTTTCCAGAGAAATGTGTGAAATAAAAGTTGTAGATCTTTGTATGTGTAATTGATATAACAAGTTTGAAGAAAATCGTCGGAGCCATTTTTGAAAAAATTGCTATTTGTATTTTTCAAGAAAGTAAAAAAATACTAGAAAACTGAAAAATACTTTTCAATAGAAACGCACTTCCGGTCTTCTGATTTTCTTTAAACTCGAAACATCGGCAACATATTTAATTCTAATTAATACTATTTAGCCGACAGAATTGTGTAACAAACTGTAATAACACTTTAGACGACAACTCGCTCACCCCCTCCCCTAAAAGTGCCCTTAAATGCATTTTTCCGGAGAAATGTTTTAAATAAAAATTGTAGATCATTGTATGTATAGTTGATATTATGTATAAAGAAAATCGTTGGAGCCATTTTTGAGAAAATTGCAAAACCATTCACTAAAGTGGCACTTCAAGTTGAGGAATTTTGACCGCTGACCTACTGTCAGATCCCATGGTGATACCAAACGGAATATCAAGTTCACTTTTCGAAATTTGATTTTTTATATACTCAGTAGACGTGAACATAAGTATTTCCGGTAAAAACTAAACAGAGTTTCACTATTAACTATCCTAATTATTTAATCGATATTTTCTTTTTTAAAACATTTTTCTTTTTTCTCCTCCCCTAATTATCTCAATTCATTAGCCACTGCCTAATCGATATAAATTTCATATTTGGCAAGAGTGGTGGTGGGGGTGGGGACAAAATGAATAAGGGTAAGAGTTCAAATTATATTTTTACTTTCTCTTACTCGTAACAGGAAGTTTTTCGATCGTGCAGATTTTCGAAATTGTGTTTTCACCGAGAATTTCCAATCTCAAAAAATCGGTTAACCGGACGTGCGACTTTGTAGAATTGATTTTTGAGTTTTTTTTGGAATTTTCTCGAAAACGACTAAAACGAATTCCTTTTAACTTGGTATGCTAACTTTTAATTGGAACGTTTTTTCAAAACAAAATAATAATTTTGGATAGTTGTGCGGAATAAGTGCCATTAATTTCAAATTTTTTGTACAGTTGGTTCAGCTTTTTTTTTTTACAGCGCTCTACTCGGCCATAATGTAATCATCCCTTCACTGGCTGCCAAGTTTGTAGGTTGGTACTCCCCCCCTCTCCGCCAGTATATTTATGTTAAGACAAATACGTAAAATTTGATTTAAAATTATATATAATTATATACTAGGAGTAAGAGAATGTTGCGTGAGTGATTCACTCAAGATTTTTTTATTGATATATCAATAAAATTAATACGTTGATATTATTAATATTAAAATATATTTATTAATTTAAAAAAAAAAAACATCAGAGCGTTTCTATAAACAAAATCAGTCAAAATTTATGCCTCATTTCATTAAATAAAAATGAAATTATTATTCAATTTTATGGATGAATAAAAATTAATAATAATAATAAAATGTTGTTTTATGAAATGTTTCAGTATAATTATAAGGTTTTACTACCCACATAATATTAATATACATTAGAAGCATTGATAGAATTCCAAAGTTGAAGAAAATCGGTTGACCGGTAGTGCGATTTTATAGAGTAGGTTTTGAGTTTTCTTAATTTTTCTCGAAAACCGTATTAACGAATTTCTTTAAATGTTGAATGCTTGCAGCATAGATAGAAACGTATCATTTTATTTATAGCATTTCTCTGGGAAAAAAATTACTTTTAGGTGGTTCTGAGGAATCTGAGACGTTAAAATTCAAATGCTTTGTACTATAAGTCTCTCCACATTCTCTATCCCTTTTTAGAGGCTGGCACTTGTCCTCCCCACCACCTGTGGATATATGAGCAAAATTTGAAGTTTAAAGAAAAGTTGTCATTTTATATTGGTATAACTGTGTTGGTATAACTGTATTGGTATAACTGTATTGGTATAACTGTATTGGTATAACTGTGTTGGTATAACTGTATTGGTATAACTGTATTGGTATAACTGTATTGTTATAACTGTATGGTAACTATTTGGTATACTGTATTGGTATAACTGTATTGGTATAACTGTATTGGTATAACTGTGTTGGTATAACTGTATTGGTATAACTGTGTTGGTATAACTGTATTGGTATAACTGTATTGGTATAACTGTATTGGTATAACTGTATTGGTATAACTGTATTGGTATAACTGTATTGGTATAACTGTATTTAAAGGAGTAAGAGAAAGTCATGTGAGTGTTCCAAACCAGATTTTTTTTTTCACTAATAAACTAATGGAGCTCCAATAGAATTTGAAATTTGAAGAAACATCAAGTTGACCATAAATGAAACATTTATGGCCGGTTGTTACTGAAATTGTTTTTGTAATTTTCTCTAAAACGGTTGCAACTAAATTTTCTTTCTTTGCTTGAAATTTTGCTAAGGCAAATATTATAAATCTATAATTTAGTGCGAAATATTTGGGCAGGAAGATTTATTTTTAGATCCATGACGTAAAATTTCAAATATTAGAGTTTAATTCAGATACTAATCCTCTTATTGTAAACAAATACTATGTGGTACGAGCAGAGAACGATATGTGTGGCCCACAACAAGATTTTCGTTTTCTTCATCTAAATGTACATACCTCTTAAGTCTTCTCCTTGTTGCTTCTCTGAACAAAGTTTTCACTTTGTTTTACCTTGAATTCCTCCTACTACTTCTCTTTTTGTTGAAGATAATAAGAAAATGGATTGCAGCAAACACGCAAATACTATTAGGGTGCTAGCAACAAAAAGAAAATATGGTTGGCTATAAGAATAGCTACAAAAAAGCAAAAAAAAAAGAACAATCGCTTTCTCTCTCTCTCTCTCTCTCTCCTTCCTGAGTGAGGGTAACTTAGCCTCACCTTCGGGCGTGATAGGGGTAGTTTTAAAAGTTTTGGATGCGTGCTACCCACAAAGTCATAATCATTCATATTGCTTTTTTTTTTTAATATTAAAGATTCTAAAATCCACTTAGATATGACGTAACAATAATAACAAAGTTATAGGTATATATAGTGCAAACAGAACGGAAAACACGGAGAAGAAGAAAAAAAAATAAACACTTAAAAAGTAGGTGAAAACAAAATATTTAGGAGGTACTGGCTATATAATTTAAATTCTTCTAAATAATTCTACGGTGCGAGAGAACTATCAATTATTTTGTTGTAATTTTGTTAACAGCCTCCCTTTTTGTCATATTTTTGGGCATAATAAAAACATAAATGAAGAAAAAAGAAATTGTTGAAAAAAATAAGTGTATTACATATTTAGGATTTGGAATTTTTACAACAAATTACACGTACATAAAAAAAGAATGGTCGACGGGTTATTGGTGAAAACTCAATATTCACAATCATTTTACACGACCGTTACAGCGGCTAAGTCAAAATTTGGTCTTCAATACATAAAAAAACTAAAAATATACATTTGTGCATCAACGTTTACAATTAGGCGACAAAAAAATAAAGTCACACTTCCGGTAAACTGATTTTCTTCAAACTCGGAATTTCAGCAAACACAATAAATTCTTATTAAAATTATTATAGATGATAGATTCCTATAATAACATTGAAATGACATTTTCGAGGAAAAACCTAACTTCACCAGTTCCCCATAGAACACTTGAATGTATTTTCCCAGAAAAATGTTAGAGCCGTTTTTTTTTAATGAAAGTTGCAAAAAAAAGAAACTGAAAAATATATTCAGTAAAATGGTATTACCAGTTAAGGAATTTCCTGTCGGACACCATTCGGTGATACCCATTCCGAATGTCAATTTTGAACTTACTGCGATTTTTCGTTCGTTTTTCAGCTATGCTGTTCACATTCACATAGATCATTTTCTAAAATAAAAAAAACACTTTTTAGGGAACTGCAAAATGTGTATTTCCGGTAAAAGTCGATATCAAAAATTAGACACGAATCCAGTATACTTCCTCTAACAGCAATTACAGAAAGTAAAATTAATAATGCCTAATAATATTAATAATAAAGATTATTTTGCAAATTCCAAAACAGAAACTTATTATATCATACAGTTAAGGTTCGTTCCACCACATAATGATGTGAATAACATAATCACCTTTTTCAACTTGTCATTTTTCTCGGTTACATTTCTTTGTTTCTATTTTAAGACATTTATTGATCAAACAGTGGCATGTTTTATTTATGTGGTAAATAGCCAATAAATTAGGAAATTCATAAACGATATGGTTTATTTTTTGCCATGTTTATTTATAGTATTTTTCATTTTTCTTTTTTTTTAACTTTTAGAGAAAGTATAGAAAATAAAGATTTAAGAACAATAAGTTTAATTATTTCCAACAATATAAAAATACAAATAAATAACTATTACTTTTTTTTATATATAATTACAAGTTGGTAATATTGGCATCACCCAGCAGTTCAATGACCACCCTAATAAATAAATTAAACAAACAAAATGAACGTCCACCACCCACCATAACGTAATACGAATTTTTCAGGCGAAGGAAATAAAAATACAACCAATATGTAAATTAATAAATGTGTAGGTGATTTACAGCTGTTCAAAACAACTATATATATTTACATTGTGTAAGTGGATTTGTAAAACTGTAAAAATATATCTGGGAAATTTGTGCGAACTGGTTGTGAGCTAGAGTTTGCTTACTGCCAATGAACGCTTAAATACATTCGGTTGTATAAATCAATTAATTTTGCAGACTAATCTAGTGCCTGTAGACGGGCGTACAATATGTTTGAGTGTGTCAGTAAAAATTGTAGGTGTTCTTAGCGTCATATATCTGAAGAAGTGGCAAGTCCATTTCCTCTTTTGTAAGGAAAATTAACTGCCTGGATTTTTCACATTTACTTATTAAACATTGTGAAACAATGATTTTTTTTTTCAAGCGAGGAAAATTAAAATAAATGAAAGTGGAGGTGTTAGATCTACAGAGTAAATAGGTATTATAAAATCCAATTAAAATTTGGAATTCTATCAATGCTTCCAATGTGTATTGATATTGTATAGGTGGTAGAAACCATAACTGAAGTGGTACTTTAGGGGAAAAAATAACGCTACTGTTCCCCCTAAAACCCTTAATCAATTTTCCCAGGAAATCTTACAAAAAAAAAGTGTTAAAGGTATTTTTCTATACGATGTTTAAACAAAATCGTTGGAGACATTTTTCGAGCAAATCTTGAACAACTGAAAAACTATTCATTAAAGTCGTCCTTTCAGTTTGATGGATTTTGCCCGAAATCTTCATGTCTCATGCGGTGGTAGTGTCTAAAAGGAATATCTTGTGTGAGTTCGCTACGATTTTTCAATTTTGAGACATTCTGTTTTTTAAAAAAAAAATCCACATAGGCCTCCGGTAAGAACAAGTTTTTTCTTATTCAGGGGATCTCAAACTTGTATTTCCGGTAAAAACTTGGAACGATTGCGAAGAGTAAGAGAAAGTAAAAAAGAAAAAGACTATTCTCTCGGGAATCCTCCCAGAATCCCTCGGAACAGTTTTTACTTGAAAGTTTGAAAATATACAATTTCTATAATTTTTTTAAACCAATGATATTATAAAAGGTGTTACTTACTAGAAAGTATCGTTATTTTTTGTAAATCTTGGACAATTCAATAGGAATTCGAACAGAGAAAACTGATCTCTTAAACTGCTGAACTTTCTGCTTGCTCGATTTCTGGTATCATATATTTTCCGATAAATAGTTACTGGGATATTAAAGTTAACTGGATGAAACAGAACTCTATTTTGAGAATAAATTTTTGTAAAAAAGGCCAAATTAAATAATATAAATAAAGGAGGCCAACTACAATATTACCAAAAGTTAAAGAAGAACAAAAAGTGAAACACAACCCTATCTCGTTCTCATTCGACACAAACTGTCGATATTGTCAGACAATCGATAATTCTGGCCATATCCCACAATAGACCTTTTTTTTAGTTTTATGATTTTTTTTATTTACTTTTTTTTTATTGTTCATGAAAGCAACTTACAGAATGAAAAGGAAAAGATTATGTCAATCTGGATTTTTAATTATTTCTTGCTGAATAAAATAGGTAAAACCAAAAATCCATCGAAATTAACGAATTGTAATATTGAGGCGTATTTTGTAAATCAGGAAACGACTAGTACTATTTCGGAAATAATCGTGGCTTCTTTGTGAGGGTATGTTGTATTGTATGTATGTATGTATTGTATGTATGTATGTATTGTATGTATGTATGTATTGTATGTATGTATGTATTGTATGTATGTATGTATGTTATGTATGTATGTATTGTATGTATGTATGTATTGTATGTATGTATGTATTGTATGTATGTATGTATTGTATGTATGTATGTATTGTATGTATGTATGTATTGTATGTATGTATGTATTGTCTGTATGTATGTATTGTATGTATGTATGTATTGTATGTAGGTATGTATTGTATGTATGTATGTATTGTATGTATGTATGTATTGTATGTATGTATGTATTGTATGTATGTATGTATTGTATGTATGTATGTATTGTATGTATGTATGTATTGGATGTATGTATGTATTGGATGTATGTATGTATTGTATGTATGTATGTATTGTATGTATGTATGTATTGTATGTATGTATGTATTGTATGTATGTATGTATTGTATGTATGTATGTATTGTATGTATGTATGTATTGTATGTATGTATGTATTGTATGTATGTATGTATTGGATGTATGTATGTATTGTATGTATGTATGTATTGTATGAATGTATGTATTGGATGTATGTATGTATTGTATGTATGTATGTATTGTATGTATGTATGTATTGTATGTATGTATGTATTGTATGTATGTATGTATTGTATGTATGTAGGTATGTATGTATTGTATGTATGTATGTATGTATGTATTGTATGTATGTATGTATTGTATGTATGTATGTATTGTATGTATGTATGTATTGTATGTATGTATGTATTGTATGTATGTATGTATTGTATGTATGTATGTATGTATGTATGTATGTATTGTCTGTTATGTATGTATGTCTGTATGTATGTATTGTATGTCAGTTATGTATTGTATGTTGTTCCGTATGTATGTAGTATGTTGTTATTGTATGTATGTATGTATGTATTGTATGTATGTATTGTATGGTATGTATGTATTGTATGTATGTATGTATTGTATGTATGTATGTATTGTATGTATGTATGTATTGTATGTATGTATGTATTGTATGTATGTATGTATTGTATGTAGTATGTATTGTATGTATGTATGTATTGTATGTATGTATGTATGTATTGTATGTATGTATGTATTGTATGTATGTATGTATTGTATGTATGTATGTATTGTATGTATGTATGTATTGTATGTATGTATGTATTGTATGTATGTATGTATTGTATGTATGTATGTATTGTATGTATTTATGTATTGTATGTATTTATGTATTGTATGTATTTATGTATTGTATGTATGTATGTATTGTATGTATGTATGTATTGTATGTATGTATGTATTGTATGTATGAATGTATTGTATGTATGTATGTATTGTATGTATGTATGTATTGTATGTATGTATGTATTGTATGTATGTATGTATTGTATGTATGTATGTATTGTATGTATGTATGTATTGTATGTATGTATGTAATTTATGTATGTATGTATTGTATGTATGTATGTATTGTATGTATGTATGTATTGTATGTATGTATGTATTGTATGTATGTATGTATTGTATGGATGTATGTATTGTATGTATGTATGTATTGTATGTATGTATGTATTGTATGTATGTATGTATTGTATGTATGTATGTATTGTTATGTATGTTGTATGTATTGTAGTCTGTATGTATTGTATGTATGTATGTAGTTGTATGTAGGTATTGTTTTTATGTATGGATGTATGTAGTATGTATGTATGTATTGTATGTTTCTATGTATGTATGTATGTAGGTCTTGTTTGTATGTATGTATGTATTGTATGTATGTATGTATGTATGTATGTATGTATTGTATGTATGTAGTATTGTATGTTATGTCTGTATTGTATGTGGTATGTAGGTATGTAGGTATTGTATGATGGAGTATTGTATGTATGTATGGGTATTGTATGTAGTATGTATGTATTGATGTAGTATGTATTGTAGGTCTGTATGTATTGTATGTATTGTATGATTGTATTGTAGTATGTTGTATGTATGTATTTATGTATGTATGTATTTATTGTATGTTGTATGTTTGATGTATGTATGTATTGTATGTATGTATGTATTGTATGTATGTAATGTTTTATGTATGTATGATTGTATGTATGTAGTTTGTATGTATGTCATGTACTTGTATGTCTGTATGAATGTAGTAATTTGATTAATGTATGTATGTATTCTATATGTTGCATTTCATGTATGTATTTTGTATGAGTGCTTTGTTAGATGCTTGTATTAGTATGTATGTATGTATGTATTGTATGTATTTTTTTATTATGTTGTATTTATGTTTATGTATTGTATGTACGTATTATATATGTAGTATGTATTGTATGTAGTATGTTTGTATGTATGTATGTATTGGCTGTATGTAGCATTGTATGTATAATGTTTGGATTTTGTTTGTATGTATTATTATTGCAATGTAGTATTGTATTATCATGTAAGAGTAGTGTTGTATTCAGCATGTAGTATTGAATTATGTTGTATTGTTGCTGATGTATGGTGTAGTATGTATTGTATTTCTATGATTGATGTAGTAGTATTGTATTAAGTTGTATCCCTTGTATGCCGTTGTTTGTTGTGTATGATTGTATGTATGTATGTAGATATTAGTATTATTGATAGTAGTATGTTTGTATAATGTATAGATTGTCTTATTTATGCTCTGTATGTAGTATGTAGTTGTATTATGTATGTTTGTTGTATATGTATTGTATGTATTATGGCTGCTGTATGTAGTAATTTAGCAGTATGTATTGTATGATATGTCAGCATTTATGTATGGATGTATTTATGTATGTATCATTGTAGAGTAGTTTGTATGTATGTATGATTGATGTAAGTATGTATGATTGTACATATGTTTTTGATGAGAAGAACAGTGAGTTGTTGACATTGTTGTCCTGATGAAGGAGTTGTAGTGATTAGGATTGTCCTGATGATGATGTAACTGGTCTTTCTGTCAATTGTAAGTATGCTGTATGTTTGTCCCAGTATGTTTTGATGAATGTATGAGAATAGTAGAGTTTTTTATGTAGTCTTGTTAGAGATGTATGTAAAATATGGAAGTGGTACGGGATGGATTGGTAAGTGGTGGTGCTGTTGTGGTGATGCGATGATGTACATATAATTTTTAAATATTTCTGTATGATCCGGGAAAAATTATGGAATGTATAAGCTATATATTTGTATTGATAATGATACATTAGCCTTGTTGGAAAATGTTATGTATGTATGTAGTAGTATGTATGTATGTATGATTGTAGATGTATGTATTGTATGTTTGTATGTATTGTATGTATGTATCTATTGTATGTATGTATGTATTGTATTTATGTATGTATTGTATTTATGTATTGTATGTATGTATGTATTGTATGTATGTATGTATTGTATGTATGTATGTATTGTATGTATGTATGTATTGTATGAAGGTATGTATTGTATGTATGTATGTATTGTATGTATGTATGTATTGTATGTATGTATGTATTGTATGTATGTATGTATTGTATGTATGTATGTATTGTATGTATGTATGTATTGTATGTATGTATGTATTGTATGTATGAATGTATTGTATGTATGAATGTATTGTATGTATGTATGTATTGTATGTATGTATGTATTGTATGTATGTATGTATGTATTGTATGTATGTATGTATTGTATGTATGTATGTATTGTATGTATGTATGTATTGTATGTATGTATGTATTGTATGT